>LPNX010138282.1:275919-319389 GCA_001517045.1 Pseudotsuga menziesii
GAAGATGAGGCTAAGGCCTTACATAAGAAGAAGTTGGTTATGGCAAAGAGGATCATTGTTGATTCTATCAAGGATCACCTCATACCATAGGTGTCCTCCCTCAAGACACCTAAAGCCATGTTTGATGCCCTAACCAAACTGTTTGAAGGGAAGAACATCAATCAGAAGATGAATCTAAGGAAGCAATTGAAGAATGTAAAGATTCAAAATGAGGAGACCATCCAGTCATACTTTAAAAGGGTATCCCAAATCAAAGAACAACTGGAAGATGTAGATGAAGAAGTGGAGAATGTAGAAATTGTGATGACTACCTTCAATGGCCTCCCTAGGTCATGGGATTCTTTCATCCAAGGAATCTGTGCTAGAAAGAAGTTAGTCAAGTTCAGTAGACTATGGGAAGAATGTTCTCAAGAAGAAGCTCGGATAGTAGCTCGAGAAGAAAAGATGAGAATCATAGAGAAATAAAGAGGGGCCAGATCCTGCTCCGGATATGTAGCCTTAATATGTGATGTTATCAATAAAGAACCTTCCAATTATGAAGAAGCGACAGAACGGAAAGAATGGAAGGATGCTATGATCGAAGAGTATCAATCGATCATGAAGAATGATGTTTGGGATGTTGTCCCAAGACCAGAAGGGAAGTCGGTTGTAACTTCCAAATGGATCTACAAGATCAAGCATGTTGCGGATAGTAGCATAGAGAAATATAAGGCAATATTCCTAGCTCAAGGTTTCTGTCAGAAAGAAGGAATAGATTAGGAAGAAACCTTTGTACCTATAGCTAGATACACTTCCATCAAATCGGTACTTGCTTTGGCTGCAATAATGAAATGGAAGATACACCAAATGGATGTCAAGAATGATTTCTTGAATGGTGTAGTGGAAGAGGAAGTGTATGTAGAGAAGCCACTTGGTTTTGAGACACATGACAGGAAGTCTCATGTGTGTAGATTGAAGAAATCCCTATACGGTTTGAAACAGGCACCTAGGACATGGTACGGCAGAATTGGCAGCTTTCTATTCAGTTTGGGATTTACCAAGAATAAAGTAGATTCTAACCTTTACTACAAGGTTGAAGATGGAAACCCAGTTATGCTCCTACTGTATGTAGATGATCTGTTTGTAACAGGTATGGATGGGTTGATTGCTGATACAAAGAGAAAGCTTTTTTCCAAGTTCGAAATGAAGGACTTGGGTATGATGCATTATTTTCTAGGCATGGAGGTGTGGCAGAATGCAGATGGAATCTCCCTCGGACAAGGGAAGTATGCAGTAGAGATCCTAAAGAGGTTTGGGATGATGGACTGCAAGGACATGACCACACCTATGGCATCGAACATGAATCTATTGAGTGATGCTTCATCAAAAGCGGTTGATGCTACAATGTATCATCAGATGATTGGGTCCTTGATGTACTTGACGAACACGAGACAAGATATTTTCTTTGCTGTGAACACCTTGAGCCAGTTTCTGAAATATTCGAGACATGTTCACTTGATTGCTACAAAGCATATTCTAAGGTACTTGAGGGGTACAATTGATTATGGGCTCAAGTATGAGGTGAATCAGAAGATTAACCTGGAGGGTTATGTTGATTTAGATTGGGCAGGAAGTGCCATCGATAGGAAGAGCACTTCAGGGTGTTGCTTTATTATGGGATCAGGTGTGATCTCTTGGTTTAGCAGGAAGAAATCCTGTGTGGAACTGAGTACAGCTGAAGAAGAGTATGTCACAGCTTGTTCAACTAGTTGTGAGGTAGTATGGCTACAGAAGCTACTGTCTGATTTATTTGATCTCCAGATGGATGCTACTTGTATACATTGTGACAACCAGAGTTTTGTAAAGTTGTCGGAGAATATAGTGTTCCATGACAAGTCGAAGCACATCGAGATCAAGTATCACTATATCAGGGATATGGTGCATAGGGGAGCAGTGAATCTCCAGTATGTTGCTACGGAGGAATAGATAGTTGATGTGTTGATAAATCCATTGGCTAGGGTGAAGTTTGAGTACTTCAGGGAGAAGCTTGGTGTTCTCTAGATCAAGGTTTCCTCCAAAGGGAAATGATGAGACCCAGAGACATTCTAACATGGTGAGAGGATTGGTTCCTTCCATGGTCAGATATAACGGCTGAGCCATTCTGTCATGGTGAGAGGATTGGTTCCTTCCATGTCAGATATGAGTGCTGAGCCATTTTGATGTGACTGTAGGATTGGTTCCTACATGATCAGAAGTAAGTGTTGATTGCCATTATTGCAATGGAGGCACCTGGTAAGTTACCAGGTATCTCAGTATGGGACTGGGGGCCATTCTGATATGACTGTAGGATTGGTTCCTACAAGATCAGATGTGAGTGCATGCCCTTCTGACATTGGTTGTCAGATGTAAGTGTAGAGCCCTTAAGGCATGAAGGATTGGTTCCTTACATGGTCGAATATAATGCTGAGCCTTCCTAACATTGGTTGTTAGATGTAAGTGCAGATCCTTTCGGCATGGAGGATTGGTTCCTCACATGGCCGAGTGTAAGTGCTAAGCCCTTCTGACATTGGTTGACGGATGTGAGTGTTGGGCCTTTCTGACATGGTTGTGGGCTGTGTTACCACATCGTCATAGGTGAGTGCTAGAAATGCCTTTCTGATATGATTATAGGATTGGTTCCTATATGATCAAATGTAAGTGCTGGGCGGGCCATTCTGAATTAGGGTCAGATATAAGTGCTGGAAGAAGACCTACATGGAGGTTAGGCCTACAACCAGCATGAAAAATGGCTAGCTCTGTAGAACTTCCTGTGACGAGAAGAATCATGAGATAGCACCCATGAAGATTCAGTGATGATGATCCAACAGAGATGATACAGATTGAGGGATGATCCAGATCTAAAGATGATGCTCTAGAGATGATCCAAATCGAGGGATGATCCAGATCCAGTGATGATGATCCAGATCCAGATGAAGTTGACTTGAAGATGAAGGTGACTTGAATAAGAAGGTTACTTGAAGATAGAGATGAATTGAAGGTGAAGATGATGAGGAATCGATGATGATCCAGATGATACAAAGAAGAAGACTTGTACTGATAACTTGTGTCGAGAGAATACCTTCTTAGTTAAGAGGGATTGTTGATGTAATTGTAACTTCGGAATGTACTCACTTGTATTTATTATGTATTGTAACACAATATTTATTCTGGGATGTATTGTAATGTACTTGAGTCATGTCATGCCCCGATGTTCCTATCGGTAAGTTTCTATAATTTAAACAAGTCATGTCAAGTCAGGGTGGATAACCCTCCTATTGTCTAAGGGTTAAAGTCCCCGGAGTTTCGGGCCACTAGGGTTATTAGGCTCACCTAGTGAAGTCGGCCCTAGTTGGGTTTAGTCATGTCAGGAATTAGTATAAATAAAGAGCTAGCCTCTCTATTTATCACACACTCCCTCACACTTAGTTTTAGCGCATAGCCGAGGAAGAGAAAGACACTGGGGCAAGGAAGAAAGAGGTTACTGCTGTTGAGAAATCATATTACTATTTTAGGTTTCACTTTGGTGCTGATTCTATCTCTGAGGAAGTTGCGAGGTTTTCTCCATTTATGGTTTCCCTGAGGAAAAACATTGTGTTCATTGTCTCTTGTGTTTGATTGTTGTGCTTGTTGTTCTCTCAGTTAAAGATCCTAATGTTATGGTAGCTTAATGTTAAAAATATAACAATCAAGACCCATGACTAAACCACCTGCTGATGGCATCCTTGGTTCTGTTCAAATGCAAATGGCAGCAAAAATGTCTAAGAAACAAAATCAAGCCACTACTCCGTCAAATCAACTAGCACCATCTACCAAACCTGTACCCTCTCCTGTTGCTTCTGTTGAAGTAAACGTGATCCAATCAAATGAATATTCCAGCAAAAAGAAAAAAGGCAAAAATAAATCTAAGAAACCTGATAATCAACAAACAAGAAACAAAACACATAACTCAGATGCTAATTCAAAGGGTAAGCGAAAGGTAAATTAACTTGTTTAATCTGTGGACGTGACCATTTTACAAAAGAATGTCCTCATCATGAGAAAGTTAGTAAGTTTTTGAAAGCATCACCTACCCCAGCAGTCTTGAAAGACCCTTTCCCTTCCCAACAGCAGTTAATCGATCATAAGTCCTTAAATGAAACTTCTTCCTCCACCGATGAAGTTCGCATGATGTCTAGTGAAACGGTTAATTTAAATACAAGAGCACACAGTTATGACCCTCCTCCAGAAAATAAATCTGATGATATTCCATCTGAAAAACCCTCAACTTCCACACCTCCTCCTAATAATGGTATTCATATTGAAAAAACTATACCATAATCAATTTTCCATCCACCAAAGGGTACCCTACGTAAGTCCATAATCAATCCTAACGTTCGTGCTTCCCAATATTATAATATTATTGAAGATTTGGCCCAGGAACCTTGCGCTATGTCAGCTTTAGAGGTACTTCAAACCTGCTCAACTCGACGAAAAAACTTGCTTACTGCCCTTGGATCTATGGATCCCGAGAATAGTAATATCATCACTTTCAAACTGGATGATTTCAAGACGAAACTCTCACATCAGTTAGATTTCCAGATCGCTACCAATATTGCTAGAAAGACTATCCATCGTACCATTTTGGATGAGGGTGTCTCTACATCTGTTATGTCTTTATCTTGCTGGAGAGCCATTGGTTCTCTGGAAATCAACCGTTCACCTACCACTTTTAAGGATTTTGATGGTCACGGCTTTCAACCCTATGGATTTCTACCTGCCATCCATGTTGAACTGGGGGAAAAGTCAGTCTCCATTCATATTGAAGTCGTCGATGCTCCTTGGGATTTCAACTTACTCCTAGGTCATAATTGGTTTTATCCTATGCAAGCCATAGACTCAACTATTTTTCGGATTGTCTAGTTCCCATTCCAAGGAAAGATTGTTACTATTGATCAGTTAGATTTCATCACATCTAGTGCCATTACAGATGATGCAAATAACGTTCCGCTCCTGAATACCCCACAGTATAAGGACATTGGAGTAGGTCTTATCAAAGACTCTTCATGAATGAGAGTCTTTCCCTCATCCGATCCTCGTCTTGCTTCACAAGCTGCATCCATTAACATGATTTCTACCTCTCAAATAGAAAAAGGAAAAGCAATTACTGATGAATCAACATCCTTTTCCCCTTTCAAGGAAATTTACAATGCAATCCAAGCTACTAGTGATTCCCCCACGAATGACCACTTGTCAGTGGCCTCAGACTGCTATCACATGCCATACTGGCTCGAAAACCCCTCCCCATCTCTAGATTATCTTTCACACACACTTCCTACAAATGAATCTATTATGGAAGTTGTGTCTTTAGACAAGATGCCTTGGGAAGATTATCACCACAAATCTTCTTTCCTTCCCCTTAGCCATATGGTTGAATACCACTTCACCTTTACGGTTTCATCTGATATAGTCCTCAACCCTTTGTCTCCAATCCTCACTTGTAGTGTTGATTCTAAAGGAATCTTATGCAACATTACAAAACCCATGCCTATAGACATATCAGTGAAACCTGGTGTTTTAGAAAACATTTTCATTGAACAGAACTCTTCACCTGAAGAGGTTAAAAGATACATGACCCTTTTTAAGGAATTAGAGATGTCTTCACATGGACATATGAAGAAATGCTAGGGATTGATCCCTCTATAGTCATTCATGAAATCAAAACTTACCGTGATGCCAAGCTTGTATGTCAGAAACTTCGACGAGTCCATCCAAGAAAGGAAATCACTATTAAAGAACAAGTTGAGAAACTTCTCAGGGATGGTTTCTTTTACCCCGTACCATTAGCTAAATGGGTGTCCAACATAGTCCCTGTGAATAAAAAATAGGGTACCATTAGGGTTTGTATCGATTTTATGGATTTCAAATCGAGCTTGTCCAAAAGACAACTTTCCCACTCCCTATATCGATCAGATAGTCGATAACTGTGCCAAAAGGGTTATTTTTTCCTTTATGGATGGCTTCTCCGGCTACAATCAGATTGAGATTCTCCTGTCAGATCAACATAAGACGGCATTCATTTTCCCTTAGGGTACTTTTTCTTACCGTAAACTGCTTTTCAGCTTAAATAATGCTAGCGCGACATTCCAACATGCCATGTCATATGCTTTTCATGACATTAAACATGTTGTAGAACCCTATCTTGATGACCCGCTTGCTCATTCCAAGCAGCGGGATATTCATGTCGATCATCTGACAACTATGTTTCTTCGATGTCCTCATTTTAATATTTGTCTAAATCCACATAAATGTGTTTTCTGTGTAGAAGCTAGCCGAATTTTTGGTTTTATTGTTTCTATAGATGGCATCCGTATATATCCCTTGAAAATTGAAGCTATCTTAGCCCTACCAGCTCCCACGAACGTAACTAAACTCCAAAGTTTGTAAGGTAAGGAAAAATTTCTACATCGTTTCATCTGAAATTGTGGAGAAAGGACACATGGTTTCATGAGGTTGCTCAAGAAAGATACCCCATTTGTCTGGGATGATTTCATGCAACATGCGTTTGATAATCTCAAACATGCACTTACCCATGCACCAGTGTTGCAACCACCAAATTATGCTAAGGACTATTCCTTGTATGTGGTTGCATCCTTGTCTACTATAGGCATGGTCCTTGTTCAAATAGATGAACATGACCAAGAAAATGTGATTTATTACGCTAGTAAGAGTCTTCTCAACTCTGAAACACGATGCTCACATGTGGAAAAACTTGCTCTGGCCACGGTCATCACGGTCCAGAAGTTCCGTCATTATATTTTTCTCCGCACCACCACTGTTTACATGGATTCCAACCCCATGTACTATGTTCTTACATGTCAAGTGCTTGGGGGAAAATACTCATGTTGGATTGTAATTCTCTAAGAGTTTGAGCTAGAATTCGCCAAAAGTACTTCCAAGAAGTCCCTTGTTTTTGCAGAGCTTATATGTGACCTTCCCCATACTACTAAAACTACAGAGCCCTTTTATTCATTGCCCAATGAATCATTGTTTCTTATTAGTACGCCTGACCCATGGTATGGAGATATCATTTTGTATCTCCAGACCTTATGATACCAACCTACTGCCTCTAGAGATGAACATAGTCGCATTCGCCACTAGGCCAAAAGCTATCTTATTCTGAATGATACCCTATATCGTTGTGGTGTTAACTCTATCTTACAAAGTTTCCTTACACATGAAGAGGCTAAGATCGTTCTAAATGATTTCCATGTTGGAGCTTGTGGCGGTCATCTCTCTGGGTTGGCTACTACCCAGAAAATCTTGCGTGCCGGGTATTTCTGGCCTTCAATTTTCAAAGATTGTATTGAAACAGTCAAGAAATTCCCACCATGTCAAATGTTTAATTCCAAGAAACGCACACATCCAGCTCCGCTTCATCCCGTTGTAGAAGTTGGTCCCTTTTCCAAATGGGGCATAGACTTCGTGCACTGTAGACCTACCTCAGCTGGGGGGCATGGCTACATTATTGTGGATGTGGACTATTTTACAAAATGGGCTGAGGCAATTCCCACATATTCCGAATATGGTAATACTGCTGCAATATTCTTATTTAACCATATGATTGCGAGATTCAGGATTCCTAGGGCCATTGTGACCAACCATGGGTCACATTTTCAAAACAAGATGATGGCAGAGCTTAATGTAAAATTAGGGTTTCGTCATGATAACTCTACACCATACTATCCTTAGGCCAATCGCCAGGTTGAGGCAATAAACAAAGTATTAAAAATGATGCTTCAGCGGATGGTAGTACAAGCCAAGTCGAATTGGAATTTACAGATCTTCTCTGTACTCTGGGCTTATAGGGATGCTGTCAAAACTTCCACCGGTTTTACACCCTTTCAACTAGTATACAAAATGGAAGCTACTCTCTCGATAGAATGTGAGATACCTTCTTTAAAACTTGTTGTGGAACTATTACCCAACACCACCATAGACGAAGAAAGATTCCTATATCTAAACAAACTCGATGAAACTTGACGTGATGCTACCTTAGCTAATGAGGCACATAAATGAAGAATGAAAGTCCAATATGACAAGACTGTCCAACCTTATTCCTTCAACGAAGGAGATCTGGTTTTGACCTACGATCAGAAACATGAAAAGATGGGGGCACACAAATTTAAGTCTATGTGTCATGGGCCGTATATTGTCAGTTGAGTTTTAGAGAAGGGGGCATATGAATTGGTTGATTATGACGGGATACCTTTGGGAGAGCCCCGAAATGGGATCTACCTCAAAAGATACTATGCCTAGGTAATCAAGCATAGAGTCTTTGTAAATATTGTTTATAGTTTGTTGTGTGTATTAAGCTTTGAGAGGTGTTCCTTTTATGTGATTTAAAATGTGTTTTTTCATAAAACCCTACTTATGCATGTCTTTTGTCCGATGGATAGATGACTTCCTTCATTGGTTTTGCTGATGGTGCTCATCGATATACACTTAACCTTGCATCAATGGCTTGGGTACTATACTCTCCTACAAGTGATCTGGTGAGTTCAAGGGGTATTCTTTTAGGTCCCTCCACCAACAATCTGGCGGAATATCATGCCGTAGTCGGATTGTTGATGGAAGCCCTGGCTAATGATGTAATGGAAATTAGGGTTTACCTAGACTCTATACTAGTTGTTCAGTAGCTTAACCGAGTCTACACCATTCGAAATCCCAAGCTTCTTCATACTTTCGGAAGAGTTAGGTTGTTAGAGAGGTCTTTTGAGCAAGTTACATACCATCACATCCCGAGACACTTAAATGTTGTGGCATATTCCCTAGATAACTATGTCTTGGATTAGCATATTGCTCATACTTGAAAAGTCCATTTGAAAACATAAAAAACATGTGTAAATTCATAAGTAGATAAATCGTTCCACACATCACATTTTCCACACATAACTGTAAATATAAAATTTTGTCGTATATATGAAAGTTGTAGCACCGAGATAGAAAATTTGGGCTGAAGCATCTCTAGGTTTCAATGCCCATTCAGGACCATAAAAAGTTTAGAATACATGTACATAGGGAAATCTGAAGCTTCGAAGTTTTTAGTAATACATATACAAAAAGTGAAGATCAAGGTAGATTAATCCTCATGGTGCTCATGGTAGCATGCAATGGCTTGGGACACTCTGTGAAGTAGTCTTGAAAACCATCCGGAGACACCTACGATGTGGCACTAATAACGCATGGGAACCTCATAAGTGGTCATGTCGGGGATACCCATAGTCAAGTGTTGTAGGTTCTCCTCAAGATCTCTGAGCTCTTCCTCAGCTTCGGAGTGGTACACCATCATATCCCGGGTACCTACTCGCCTAGCAGTAGGATACATCCTAGCTGGATGGACAGATCCAATGTCTGCATGAAAAACATTTTTATCTCAGTACTACATAAAATTAAAAAAATGAAATAAACATAAAATTTAAAAACATAATTGGATAATGTCTTCTTACCTCTGTCATCCCACACCTCCCCCTTAGGTAAGACTAGCTCTAGGTCATTTCGAAAGTCTGCCCCCTCATAGGCATAGTCCTCCACCATAAGTAGTTGGTTTCTCAACCAACGAAAGAACCCAGAACCATACATTACTTTAGGTCCTCCACCTCCAAGGCGAGGCATATCTGTCACCCATGCAAGCATCCTCAGATCCTCAGGATCTAGTATGGTAATAGTCACCTGGGGCCTCATGTGAGGTACCCATTGTAAGATAAGAGACACCACCACTGCTACATAACTGAACTGCTTCAGTGTCCCTCTTTTGCACTTGTTTAGTTGACTCTTCACACATGCCAACATGCCTTCACACCAGTTGAAGACAGTGGGATCCACACACTGCAAAGCGTATAACATATGAGATCTGCTGGTAAGGTGGGCAGTCGTTGTACCTACCTCCTTGCCAATGGTATATACCATTGTACTCAAGGGGAGATCCACTAGAGACTTGATCTTTAGATTTCCCGATTAGTACTTGGTACCCAATGAGAAATGTTGATCGATGATATCATCCGAAAATCCTTCTCCCCCTCGTGCTCCAGATAGAACCACAGGGCTTCCCCTCATAGATAAACCGGCTAGGAAGTAAATATCCTCGATCTCTATAGACAGGATGTGGACTCCTACCACAAAATTCTCTTAGTCAGGATCCCATATGTCTATGATGTACTCCAAAAACCGGACATGTGCCTTCATTCCTGGAATCTGGAAGTACTTAAGAAGCGTGTAGTTCTGTAAAGCCTCAATGGTGGCTAGCCCTGTTCACCACCTAGGTGTCTAGGACTTCATGCTCCCTTTCTTTCCAAATTACCATGATGAACCTGTGACATGTAAAATTCATAATCAATAAGTATATCATGGCAAAAGAAAGAAATAAAAATGATGTTATAAATTGAAAACCAAGATTAGAAACATGAAAAAATTGTCTTTTGAGGTGGTTTAGGGTTTTATTTTTATTTTTATTTTTCTTTTTTCCTACGACGGTGCTAGATTTTGTGCACAGAGCACCGCGACGCTCTTTCCTTTGGCATGCATAGTGTCAGGAGCCTGTCTACTATGGATAGAGCGTTGTCAACGCTCTTGTCCCAGCATGACAAAGCATAGTCGGGGACGCATACCGACAACCAAAAACCATAAAAAAGAAGAAATTTTGTCCTCTGTTGTGGCTTAAAATCTCTATGGGGATGGAAAATAGCCTATCCTATCTTTGCAAAAGAGAATCTACCTCTATCTTGCTCTTTTAAACCATTTAAAAACATTTTAGGGACTTGAAATTAAATGATGCAAAGGAAGAAAATGAAATTTATTGAACATGAAAAGAGGAAAGGACCAAATACTTACCTCTTCTTGGGATAATGAAGCAACAATGAGGTGGAATTCCCTTGCCAAATCACCGGAGGAACTCTTGCTCTCAAATCCAACTTCCAAAAACTCACAAATGGTTAAAAACAAGTGGTAAAAATAACGTACATACCCCTTCTATTTATAGAATGTTTGGAATTTTCAAATATGCATTGTGATTTATTTAATTTTGAAATCCAAATTGTTTTGGTAAAAGTGGGTTTTTAATTTTTATTTTCTATGGTTTTGAAAAAGTGGTTTTTAATGGTTTTTTTTTAGTTTTTCAGGTGAACGTTGGGTCATGGTTACGATTTAAGCTATTTTTGTCTTTTTTGGGCTTAGAGAAAAAATGAAAAAGTATTGAGCATTGTTTACACTTTTTACATGTTCATTAAAATTTCAGTAGAAAGGTGTCAAGTATACTTTTTCACTTTTTTCAGACTTGTAAAAAATGGATTATGAAAAAAGAACCTAATTTGGGAGTTATATTTAAGCTCTTTTTAGTCTCTTAAAAACACAAAAAGATTGCCAAGCAAACTTGTTGCATTCACGCTTGTAAAAGAATCAGAACAATCGACTAGTCGAGGGTAGGTTATCTCTTTTTCAGATCGACTGGCCTTATTTACGAAAAAGGACCTTTTGGAGTTTTCTTAGTCATTTCAGACTCTCTAAACATAAAACAACAAATGAGTTTTCTTTCATTGGACTCACAAAATTACATGATGAAAGACCCTATTTGGGATTGAACCCCTCCTTTCTTAGGTTCATGAAAAATATAAGAATGGACGCATCACTTGTTGAGCTTCAATGAGTGTTTGTTACCCTCTTTGGACTCGTAAAAATGAAAAGAGGCACTCAGCTTTCAAGGTGGGGAAATTAAAGGAAAGGGGAATGGTTTTCATTTTGTTTATATGGCAGTACTCTACAACCCACCTTTGAACATGGCATTTGTTTGCATTTGCATATCTGAATAGTTGGGTTTTTAGCTTGTCTCCAAGTTTATCCACTTTTGTGAGTCACCTAACTCCTTTGAGTCAATTCAAAGAATGCTCTGTAAAATTCCTTGCATTACACTTGTTTCTATTCTTGTTTAAGCCGAAGCTTCCAATTCATGTGTTGTGCCTTCAAATTGTTCAAAGGAGGTCTCTCCTAGAATCATCACTCATCAGTAACTTCACCTGTCCTTAAGAGTCAGTCATTGTCTGAGTCAGTCCATTACTTCAAATCAACTTTTGTTCCTAGTTTCATGTCATTGATGTGGGAATCATCATGGTCCTCGTGTGACAAGTCTATTCCTATCGACTTCAAATCATTATCCAAGAATTAGACCTAGAAACCTAGACAATACCTTGGGCTTACATGCCTCAATGGCAGGTTACCTTGCTTTCGACAAGAGATTACATCATTGACTCTTGATTGAAAGTTCTCATCAAGTGTTCGACTTCAATTCCTTTATCCACATTCGTTGGTATGTACTAAGATACCTCGGGGATCATTGACATTAATGATGATCACCCTCGCACTTGTTAATAGTTTACATCATTGGATGCTAATCAAGTGGTTTCTATCATGTTCGACATCAAGACATTGTAATCACATGGTTAGATTCATATCGTTTGGACATTAGGATAAAGACCCTGAGTGGTTAGGTTTTCTCATCATTACCTATGCTTAGGTTACGTTTGGAGATTAGTTATGGTCATGACACAGATCCACATTGTATGTTTGGTGGCTGTGTTTTATATCTGAAATTGAGAGGCATAGATCTACTTTGTATATCTTGTAGCTATGTCCTATTTCTTGTATCACTTATTCATGGATCTACAATGTATCATTGGTAGTCGTGACATAGTCAGCATCATAGATCTGCAGTGTATTGGTCCACATCTATGATTGGGTTGGATAAATTCAGTTACTGGTACTATATGAGTCTATCTCTCTTTCCCTTTGTATCAGATGGAAAACTTTGCAAAGTATTTCACCTATCACCTTCTTCTAGCTTCATACTTTGGGGGGCATTCTGTTGCACCTAGAAATCTCAAGCTACTTGTCAGCCTTCAGAAGAATTTCATGTTTCCTGTTAACCTCCCAGAAATCCTAGTCTGGGTCACTTTGGACACTTTTTCCCTTGACCTAGAAGTGACGACGCTAGGCTTGTATTTTTCACAGAGCGTCAGCGACGCGTGCCTCAGTTGAGAAAAAGGTGTCGTTTTCCCTCTTTTTTAGAAAAGACCCTAGGTCAACGCTCATCTCAGTTTGGCTAAGAGCACTGGTGGTCAGTTAAAAGGAAAAAAAAATATGTTTCTAGAAGATTCCATATGACATCCTTCGTGGAATTAGTTCCTATATGCTCGAGAGAGGTGGCATCCACCTCCCTCACATATAGGGATCTCATTCTATCCTTTTGTCAAGTCATCCCATGGGTTCTAGGCCTTCATGAGGACAGTGAAAGAGGCCAAAAAAAGAATCCTTATGTTGCTTGTTTGAAGTCTGAATCAGAGGCAAAGTAGAGGTAGCTTGTGTTTGGAGAGGTCTTCATAGTCATAGGAGATTGTAGACATTATTGATTGAGACAGAAGCCATCGACATCAAGGATTTTGGTTGTACTTCTTTCTCATCCATATATTAATACAAAGACATTTTCCTTTCCTATATTTGATTGTAGTGTTTGTAATTAAATATTATTGGATTCCTTGATAACCAATATGGATAGCCGATTATCATGATGCTCTCATCCCTTTTGTTTGTTTTGTGATCTCTTTTGCAGGTATTGAACCATTGCAAGGACTTTCTGGAGAGAAGATAAACGTATCCAAGGTTGAGGTATAATTTGTTTTATGTTAATTGATTAATTATTCAAGGAAAGGATATGCTGCTGTGTCTTTTTGTTCTGTAGTTGTGTCTTACATTACAGAGGAACAAGCAGTGTCCGTACTGGTTGAGAATTCCTATAAACAAAAATCCCAATTTAAGGAAAACTATTTTTATAATGATTTACACAAATTTTATATAGATAAAAGTTATATATTATGAAATCTTATTCAATTACCTAACTTTTGTATTTTTACGTCATCTTCAAATCGGTTAGGGAAGTACCTCTAATTGTCACCTAAAGTCAAAGGTTCCATGTTTTTTCAGTGTTTGTGGCATCTAAAGTGCCTTTAAAGGAGTCCATGATTGTGCATCAACCCTTATAGCATTAGGGATGGGAGTAGGAATTGGATTTGGGGTAGTTTTTGGTATATTCATCATGTGGGAGCTAGAAAGCCAGATGTTGGATGTTGGGTTTGTTTCCCACTAGCCAAACCCTTTTATGGGTTGTACAAATTTCCTAAATAATCAATAAAACCTTAGAATGTTCGACTTTTAACAAATAATGCTGAAATATTCAAAAATAAATAACGAATATATTCTTAACTATTAAAAAAAATAACGAATCGACTATGCTCTTCTCTTTATTTATTATAACGAAACTGCTATTCTCTTTATTTATTTGATTTATCTAACAATCGGTTATGGGGAAGTATACCATATTTCAATCTTCACCTTTCTTTTCTAAATATTTCTTTTAATAGTTGTAGTAATTGTATATATGAAACCATTACAAATTTAAGCAAGGTCGAACATTTATACTTCTCGAACAACAATCTTACTTGTACAATTCCAAATATCATACGAAAGATTCATTCATTGAAACATTTATATTTGGATTCAAATAGTTTAATTGGATATATCCCTCATAACATAGGTCAATTAAAGTCTCTTAATGTACTACAATTATCTAATAACAATATTTATGGAAATATTCCTAATAGTATTAGTGACTTGGTTTCACTTAGGGTTTTAGTTGTTTAAAAAAAACAACTTGCAAGGACCAATTCCAAAGGGCATTGAAAATCCCACTTCTCTCATTGTTTTCTCGGCCAAGGTCTAATAATTTATCTGGGACACTAATTACATCTTTGGTCCATTGTAACAAAATTATATTCATAGATTTAAGTATGAATAACTTTATAGGTGAAGTACTTGTGCCCCTCTCAATTCTTCATCACTTATGTGTTTTAAGTGTCGCTTATAATAATTTCCATGGTGGTACTCATAAAGGGATCACAAACCTCACCATGTTGCATGTGTTGAATTTATCTAACAATCAATTCAATGGAAAAATACCTTCTGACCTTGAAACACTCCAATGACTTGCAATCAATGTATCTTCGTGCAACCTGTTGTGCCTAGTTTAGAATCTGAAGACAAAGTTGTAATGTTGCGAGCCAATACATTAAGGGAGGAAATGCCAATTGACATGAAAATATATAAGTATAACTTATCATATATGGCTCCCATAAATACTATATTTTATTTGTCCAATAGCAATCTTACGGGAGAAATCCCTAAAAGCATAGGGTGTTTGAGTAGCTTGTGTTTGATGAATTTATCTGGGAATCAATTGGAAGGAATAATCCATGCATCTATTGGTAACATATCTAAGTTGGAGGAGTTGGAATTATCCAAAAATTATCTGGGCTATAGCTAACAATTAAATTAAATCTAGATATATAAAACTATTAAATTAAAATATTTTTAAATTATTAGATTAAACCACTTCTTAAGGCAGGTATAAGTAGTTGCTAATTTCACTTATTTAGTTTTGATTTTATTTTGTGATTAAAAAATTTATAATTAGATGATTTTTTTTAAAGCTAATTTGAAGTATTGAAATATGAACCATCTTATTTGAAATTGGAACATTAAAATTAAAATAAATGGTAAAGCTAAAATCCAAGGAAAGAAGGGAAGCTTGTGAATGAGTAATGAGTAAAAGGTCATTGGCTCTCATTTGATTTGATTTGTATAATGTGAATGATGGTGGATTATAAAAATTTATTCATAGGTTTATGAATTTTGTAAATTTGTTAGTGTGATATTTTTATTTGTTTTTAATTGAATTAATAATTTTTTTTAATTGAATTGTAAGATTGTGTGATTTTTTAATATCATTGCATATTGTATGCTGTATAAATATATTTGTTTTCAATTAAATTACAAATTAAGTGTTGTTAAATTTTTTTGGGTGAGTACATTAAACTTTATTTGATTGAAGACTATTCCCCTTTTAAGTGATGATGTGAGGTTCCAATATGTTTATCATCTTTTATTATATATTTTAACATTACATTTTCTACAACATTTGTTTGCTTCCAACTATTGGTTCAATGATTGGTGCAGCCACCGATTCACATTGGATACTTCTTCGAAAGCCTTTCTCCTCTTTGATGGTTGGTGTTCTTGGTGGCCTTATGTGCAGCCTCGCTCCCAAGGGCTTCACCAGATTTAGAGGTTGTAAATCTACTCTTGCATGAGGGGTGCAAGAGGGATCAGGTTGTACTAGACATTGAGGCTAGTCGCTAGTGAACAATCAAGAGTTCTTTTAGAGATAAGCATTTTCATGCTCTCCTTTCTGGTTGACTATCTACTCATTTAGTTGGGTCTTTTGGGGTTGTTGTTTTTATTATCCTTTTTTCACAGGTTGTAGATATATATTATGTTGCTTTTGCCGATAGGTTCTTGTTATGGATAAGGACGGTTCTTAAGTTATCGGTCTTAGCTAAAAGATGGTATATGTCTTTTTTGTTTGAATTTTGTGGCATGATCATATATTTTTTATATGTAAGGATTGTCACCTCCACAAATATGGTTTTATTATAATCAATCAAACAGTGATCTATTTTTCTAATTTTTTCAGGGAAAAAACTTTGAAAAACAAAAAAAAGTGTGTGAAATTTAAATATAATTTATTTATATTTTTTTTGGAAAAATTATTTTTGAACCCAATTCATGGTATATTAAGGGTCTTAGTGTACAAATGCAATTATGCATATATTAAAGTAAACCTCTGACCTCCTAAGAGGAAACACATGCTCTTAACCATTAGGCTCACTCATGCTCTTATACAAGTAGGATATCAAATTAAATCATAATTTATTCTTTATATTAAAAATATATGATTTGGATGGGTTATCCCTTTTCTACCACATTAAATCTATTAAAGTACAAATTTATAAACTATACAAGTAGGATGTCAAATTAAATCATAATTTATTCTTTATATTAAAATTACATGATTTGAATGGGTGTCCATTTTATAGATCACAAATCTATGATATGGGCCAAGCAACCCATGTATTAGGAAATTTTTTAGGGATGGAATTTAGCTTATGGGCTACTTTTAGGGGTTCCAAAAAAAGATTCACCAATTTTAATTTGTTCCTAAAATGTTTCACCCAAATTCCATAAGATTAAAAAAATGCTCTAAACATTGCCAAAATATTGCAAAAACTATATAAAACCCTTAGAAATTTGAATTTTTTTTAAAATAATGCTATACATTTTATGGTTGGAAATTTCATAATTAGTAAGTTTTGCCAAGGTTTCTAAACTTTAAGAAAATGATGCAATCCTTAAAATTTTCCTTTAATGCACATGGAGGAGTGCCTATGGTCCATTACCAAGTAATTCAATACATTTCATGAGCAAGGGGAAACAAATTGTGCAATTTGAATCTTTTAAAGTAAGAGGGAAGATTAACATTCTTAGGTCTTGCAATGAGGAAGCGTGTATGCAATAGGGGGTGGTTATTTACCATGAGAATGATGGTCAAGTGATTACTTCTACCATTTCTCCCTCTCATGATATCTCACCATTGTCATATATGGCCTCTTTAGTGGTTTATAGGATATGCTACATGTAGAGTTGGTCAATGGACATGAAGCAAGAGACCATAGCATATAAAGTCCCAACTTCCTGATCTATGAGGTGGAACATAACCAACGAATGTTAGAGGGAGGAGGTCAAGCCTACATCAAAGAAGAGGAAGTTGATGTAGAAAAAGAGAAATAGAGGATTATGCATATTCAAATAAGTTACCCCCTAGCTTAGTAGACACAACAGATGCCACATGGTTATTCATCCATGCCAACTAAGAATAAAATCAAGGAACATGCAATAGCAAGAAAATTTAATGGAAGACACAAGTTAGAAAGTATTTAACGACTATACAAGTTGGAGGAAAAACTGAGATAAAAAGGAGCTACTGGGATTTCCACAATTGATGAAGAATTAAACACCAAATTCTTGATATAGGCTTCTCTATAGGTAAGAATACAAGTATTCTTTAGCTTTTGTTTTGTATTAACTTACTAAGGAAATCAATTCATGTCATATGGACAATGCTAAGGAAGGTATTACTACAACAATTTGCAAGCAATCAAGGAGGAGCTACAACAATTGAATGACATATACCAATTTTTGTTGCAAGTCCTTTGGGTTTCAAATATGGTTCCAAAGGAGGAAGTAGAAGAAGAGAGAGAATAGAAATCATTGGGAGTAGACCCATATCATCCCTTGGAACTAGATGAAGAAACATATTAGGTTGTAGAAGCAAGGGTCTACTTTCACTTTAGCCCCTATATTCTCTATGTTTCTCTTTGCTCTCTTATAGGAAACTAGTCAAGTTCTTTTCAAATTGCTCTTTTTTTCTATAGAATTGATATTAAAAGCCATCGGTTAGGACATGGCACAACTTCTTATTATATTTTCCAGATTCATTTTAAAGCTCAAGGACTTGGTAAGATGCATGCAATTTTCATTTATATTTTTGGGAAAACTCAAGCCTATATATTTTCAAGACAATGAATGGGTTTCAAATGTAGACACCTCACATGGAACCCATTGCTAAGTGTGTATGTAAGCTTTTGTCAATTGTAATATAACGGCATATACTTAAAAACACACACACACACACACACAAAGACATTGAGTGATACATGCAACAAACGCTGAGTTTGGAGGATAGTCTTCAAGAATTCTTGTATGAAATTTAAAATGCTCAACAACTCAACATGACCCACTTAGTTTTATATATAACCATAAAGAAAAAAGCTAATAAACAATCTTTACACATTTGAAATATTGAACTGATGAAAATATTGTTTGTAATGTATAAATTAATTAAATGCTTTAGAATACCATTATTAAAAATAGATTGTACCATGTTAACATCTTATATGTGCATCCAAAACAAATACTACTATAATCATATACAAGTTTACATTGATTGAATTGAAAATTGTGATGAAAAATCCAAAATGAATCTATATTTATATGTTTTTTAACTATATAAATTTGTTATTATGGTTATAGTTATTTGTCAAGTTCAAGTTTAAATTTAAATATATAATTTAAATTTTAAAATAATTATGAAATTTAAACTGATAATAAAATTAAAAATATATTATTTTAATATAATAATTATATATTTCTTAAAAATATTAATAAGTATGCCTTGGATGCAGGTAAAGAGCATGTTCCCACATGTGGGAAGCGTGTTAGGTGCTAGGTTTCCCTCGATGCATGGATTGAAAAGATGATGGTGTGGTTAATGAAGGGATTTGGAAACCTAATGCGACAATTAATAGTGTAATGGTTTATGGCTCTTCAAGTTGTGGATGTGTTGGAGTTCAAGACAAAGGAAATACATTCCTAAAGAATTCCAAGACAACTCCCATGTATGGATTGTTGTTTTTATGAGCCAATGGAGAATGAGTTGGAGCTAATGCTCAATTTTGTGGTTTTGTGTCATCATTCTCAGACATTGAAGGGTTTCTCGAGCAAGAGGAATGGTGTTGGGGGTATCATGGCTACTCGACATAGGGTTAAGCCATGTAGAGGAAGAAACGATGAGGGTGCTTTTGGGTGGAGGGGGTCTAGTAATTTCAGTAGCGGTGGCTACGTTGATTTTGTTTCAATGTAAGTCTATGGCCTAATTAATGATTGGGAAGCCAATATTGTGGCTCGACAGTTGGCCTCGACTAGCTCAACTCGGAAATTAACCATTATTGGGTCGGCAAGAATATGATGGGCGTGTTGATGGAGGATATCTAGGATAGATGGAGAGACGCCAAGGCCATGGCTTTGGAAATGTGGGTTACCATGGAGCAAATATGGGACGACCTGAATAGTATGGAGGACAAGTTTGATTGGGGGTAGGAACGATTTGATAAGCATTTTGATGTTTTGGCTGCACTAGGGCAGGCCCCTTGGAGGAGAACCAGGGGCCTAGGGGTTTCTCATAGTTTGTCCATGGAGCCTCAAGGCTAGACGGGAATGGGCAGCAAGCCTTCTGATATCAACTCGGGAGGTTGATTGAAGGCTCACATCTCTTTCGGACCTACTACTATGTCGACGAAGAATATAAGGAGATTGGACCTAGAGGATATTGTTATGTCAAGGAAGATGGAGCCTCTCCCTATTAATATTCCATACGTAGAGTCCCCAGACTCGCACTAAAAAGGTTTCCCAATCATCGAAGAATGCAACTACTCTTCTCATGGTGCACATCCTAGCTAGACGGTGCTCTGTTGCTTTGGATACCTCCTCCATTTTTCATTTTTTCTAGAGTTAGATAGTTTGCTTTCTAGTTTTCCTTTTAGATCTTGGATAATGAGTCAAAACTTGACGAACTCCTATTGTTCCTGATAATATTTATGCATGGTTAAGGTGGTGGTTTCACATTATGAGGCTACCATGATGTGAAAATCACTGTAATTTTGTCTTTTTTTCTATATATAAATATCATACACCTTTACCAAAAAAAATAATAAATATATGAATATACTTCCAATATATATATATAATGTAATTAAAAAATACTTAATTGATAGATATGTGAACACAACTCCAAAGTAGATAGAATTAATATAATATAATATATGATTTACAACCAGAAATTTCTAAACATGAAAAATAAAGTAAAAACTGTATGGTTGTTGTTACCATCGCAAAAGATATTTAAGTGAGTAAATAAATTGAACCCGTGATATAAGTTGCAAAAATAATAGTATATCCACCCATAAACTTTATTGCAGTGGTGGACAGATGTTGAATTCTTGTTTTATCGGAAGGTTTTGTATCACATAATTCAACAAACTTTATTGCAGTGGCGGACAGGTGTTGAATTCTTGTTTTTTCGGAAGGTTTTGTATCACATAATTCAACAAACTTTATTGCAGTGGCGGACAGGTGCTGAATTCCTATTCAGTGAATTAGGGTTTTTCTTTCTTCTTTGATGTCTGAAGTATGGTTTGCGATAAACTTTTATATAGTTTTTTCTAAGCGTATATAGTCTGATTGTGTTGATAGTTGGTACGGTTAAGAAGTCAGAGAGATTCATTCTTGCACGACTCTACTTTTTATTTTTGGACCGCTCTGTTTTTATTATGAAATGAATTGACACCACCCAATTTGCAATAATGTTTCTTGAATTTCAGTGACTTTATTCATCTTCCTGCCGCTCTCAATGAAATGTAATGTGATGTTTTCTAAAGGTTTTGCTTCAAAATGAAATGTAATATGATTTCATTTGCTTCAAAGATTCCTTTCGGCGGACGATACGTCCTTTTAATTCACATGCACCCATTTGTCTCTTTCCCCAATTTTCTTCACCACTGTCCCCTATTTTTCAAGACGGCCACCGACTCTAATCAATTTTTCAAAAAGGCAATGTAGTTTACGCGTTATTGCCTTGCAATTTCTAAGTCACATGCAAAGGACTTTCTGTGAGAGAGCTGCTGAATCTATCTATCTATATATATCAACATATCTTGAAACAAAACTCACTTCAACCTTTCAAAGACGCTTCAGTAGTGAGAGAGAAATGGGTCTTCTTCTGATGCTTCTTTTCTTCGTTGTCTGCATGGAGGTTTCCTTAGGTGCAGCAACTGGGAAGCCTCGTTCCCGGGAACATGGTTTCTCTGATGAACATGTGTATGGCCGCATGGCCGAATTAACTTCTCTTGATCTTGTTTTGAATGGACGCAATATTCAAGAAGAAGGTCAGCAATCACCAGCCGTTCACAATGAAAGGGACCTGAACGCTCTTCTCTCGTTCAAGAAAGCCATCGCATCCGATCCATCTCAATCGTTGTCCAACTGGACTGCCCGCAATTCCCACACCATCTGTTCGTGGTATGGCATCCGCTGCAGACGACACACCAGAAGGGTCGTCGCCATAGATCTGTCTTCGTCCCAATTGCAAGGTAGACTTTCTTCTTCTCTTGGCAGCCTCTCGTTGTTGAATTCTTTGAATCTTGCTGGTAATAATTTGACAGGAGGAATCCCACCCAAATTTGGGCAACTTAAAGCGCTGAGAATACTTGACCTAAGCTGGAATGACATGCTCGGGGGATCTGTTCCCAAATCATTGTTTAACTGCAGGCGCATTCAATGGATCGGGTTTGCAGATACCAACTTGACAGGGACCATACCGAGGGAGATTGGTCGCCTAGTCGAGTTAGAACATCTCGACTTGAGCAGCAATTATATGGATGGAAATATCCCAACTTTTCTGGGCAACTGCAACTCTCTATTTCATCTTGACTTGTCATGGAACTCGCTGACCGGCAACATCCCTTCTACATTCGCCAACTGCGCCTCTCTATCTCATCTTGACCTATCGTCCAACTCACTAATCGGCCACATCCCTCTTACACTTGGCAACTGCACCTCTCTATCTCATCTTGACTTGTCTTACAACTCACTGAGCGACCACATCCCTCCTACACTTGGCAACTGCATCTCTCTATCTCATCTTGACTTGAGTGGAAACTCACTGAATGATCACATCCCTCCTACACTTGGCAACTGCATCTCTCTATCTGTTCTTGACTTGTCCAACAACTCATTGAGTGGTCACATACCATGGACACTCGGAAATTTGACCGAAGTGTCTTTCATCAACTTGAATGACAATGACTTGAATGGAACGATTCCAGTTGAGTTGGGATCGCTGCAAAAACTGGAGCAGTTAGATCTTAGCTCTAACAAATTAGAGAACGCCATTCCTCCATCTTTAGGAAACTGCTCTTCTCTTGATTCTTTATATTTATCTAACAATCGGTTATGGGGAAGTATACCACATTTCAATCTTCACCTTTCTTTTCTTGATCTTAGTTTTAATAGCTTTAGTGGTGGGATATCTGAAGCCATTACAAATTTAAGCAAGCTCGAACATTTATATTTATCAAAGAACAATCTCACTGGTACAATTCCAGATTCTATAGAAAACCTTCATTTATTGAAAAAATTATATTTGGATTCAAATAGTTTAATTGGATGTATCCCACATAACATAAGTCACCTAAAGTCTCTTAGTGTACTACAACTATCTAATAACAATATTTATGGAAATATTCCTGATAGTATTAGTGACTTGGTTTCACTTAGTTTTTTAGTTCTTTCAAAAAACAACTTGGGAGGACCAATTCCAAAAGGCATTGGAAATTGCACTTCTCTCATTGTTTTCTCTCTTCATTCTAATAATTTATCTGGGACACTACCTACATCTTTGGCCCATTGTAACAAAATTAAACTCATAGATTTAAGTATGAATGACTTTATAGGTGGAATACCTGAGTCCTTCTCATTTCTTCATCAATTGCGCATTTTAAGTCTCGCTTATAATAATTTCCATGGTGGTATTCATAAAGGGATAATAAACCTCACCATGCTGCATGTGTTGGATTTATCTAACAATCAACTCAATGGAAAAATACCTTCTCACCTTGAAACACTCCAAGGATTTGCAATCAATGTATCTTCACAAGTTCTTGAGCCTTACATAGAATCTCAAGACAAATTTCTAATGTTTCCAGCCAATACATTAAGGGAGGAAATGTCAATTGACATGAAAAGATATAAGTATAACTTATCATATCTGAGTCCCACAAACACCATACTTTATTTGTCCAATAACAATCTTACAGGAGAAATCCCTACAAGCATAGGATGTTTAAGTAGCCTGCGATTGTTGAATTTATCCGGGAATCAACTGGAAGGAGTCATCCCTGCATCTATTGGTAACATATCTATGTTGGAGGAGTTGGACTTGTCCAAAAACAATTTGAAAGGTCAAATTCCTGAAGATCTGTCTCTATTACATGAGTTGGGTGTTCTAGATGTTTCATCTAACAACTTATGTGGGTCAATCCCAAAAGGAACACAATTTTCCACTTTCAATGTAACTTCATTTCAAAAGAATAAATGTTTATGTGGTTTTCCTTTACATCCTTGTGGTGGAAAGAAAAGACCAATTATAGAAGGCAACAACAATAGTAAGAGTAGCACTATGATAGTGCGGTGGTTCCATGGTGTTGCTAAAAACATATCATTTATAGCATTAGGGATGGGAGTAGGAATTGGATTTGGGGTAGTTTTTGGTATATTGATCATGTGGGAGAAATCCAAATGTTGGATGTTGGGTTTGTTACCCACTAAACCAAGGCCCTTTTATGGGATGTACAGATTTCCTAAATAATCAATAAAACATTAGAATGTTCAACTTTTACTAAATAATGCTGAAATATTCAAAAATAAATAATTAATATATTCTTTACTATTAAAAAAAAAGTGCTATTCTCTTTATTTATTATATTTATCTAACAATTGATTGTGGGGAAGTATACCATATTTCAAACTTCACCTTTCTTTTTTACATCTTAGTTTTAATAAATTTAGTGGTTGTAAGTCTAAAGCCATTACAAATTTAAGCAAGGTCGAACATTTATACTTCTCAAACAACAATCTTACTAGTACAATTCCAAATTCCATAGAAAAGCTTCATTCATTGAAACATTTATATTTGGATTCAAATAGTTTAATTAGATATATCCAACATAACATAGGTCAATTAAAGTCTCTTAATGTACTACAACTATCCATTCAAAATATTTAAATGGAAATATTCCTAATAGTATTAGTGACTTGGTTTCACTTAGATTTTTAGCTCTTTCAAAAAACAACTTGGGAGGATCAATTCCAAAGGGCATTGGAAATTGCACTTCTCTCATTGTTTTCTCTGCTCATTCTAATAATTTATCTAGGACACTACCTACATCTTTTGCCCATTGTAACTAAATTAAATTCATCGATTTAAGTATCAATGGCTTGATAGGTAAGTACATGAGTCCCTCTCATTTCTTCATTTATTGCGTATTTTAAGTCTCGCTTATAATAATTTCCATGGTGGTATTCATAAAGGAATCACAAACCTCACCATGTTGCATGTGTTGTATTTATCTAACAATTGAAACGCAATGGAAAAAAATACCTTCTAACCTTCAAACACTCCAAGGATTTGCAATCAATGTATCTTCACAACCTGTTGTGCCTTATATAGAATCTCAAGACAAAGTTGTAATGTTGCCAGACAATACATTAAGGGAGGAAATGTCAATTGGCATGAAAAGATATAAGTATAAATTATCATATATGAGTCCCATGAACACCATAATTTATTTGTCCAATAACAATCTTACAAGAGAAATCCCTGCAAGCATAAGATGTTTGAGTGGCCTCCGATTGTTGAATTTATTCACGAATCAATTGGAAGGAGTAATCCATGCATCTATTGGTAACATATCTAAGTTGGAGGAGTTGGACTTGTCCAAAAATAATTTGAAAGGTCGATATCCTGAAGACCTCTCTCTATTACATGAGTTGGGTGTTCTAGTTGTTTCATCTAACAACCTATGTGTGCCAATCTCAAAAAGAACACAGTTTTTCACTTTCAATGTAACTTCATTTCAAAAGAATAAATGCTTATGTGGTTTTCCTTTACATCCTTGTGGTGAAAAGAAAAGACCAATGATAGAAAGCAATAGCACTAGTAGGAGTAGCACTATAATAATGCAGTGGTTCCATGGTATTGCTAAAAATATATCATTTATAGCATTAGGGATGGGACTAGGAATTTGATTTGGGGTAGTTGTTTATATATTCATAATGTGGGAGAAAGCCAAATATTGGATGTTGAGTTTGTTTCCTACTAAATCAAAACCCTTTTATGGACTCTACAAATCCCCTAAATAATCAATATGATTTTAGAATGTTCAACTTTTACCAAAATATTGGTGAAATAATAAAAATAAATAATAAATGTATTCTTTACTATTTAAAATATATTAAAAAAAAAATTATATCCAAATTTCAATTAAAAACAATACACATAGATGCAAACATTTAAACAACTATTTGTAAGTTCATAAATATTTTAAATAATTGTTTTATAAAATTTAAGTTCTTTAATAATATAAATTATCTTTTCATTGTATTTAGAAATGGTTTAAATATTATGTTTATTGAATAATAAGTTTGCTTTAAAATGGTAATTAAATTCATTATTTTTTAAATAGTAAAAAGTATATATAGATTTACTAAATTATATTTCTACATAGATTTACTAAATTCATGATTTTTGCCCCGTAAACATGATTAATGCATACCTCACTACTTTTGAAATACGCAAATTCCAAAGTTCCCATGTTGCATGTTCACCGCAAACTTGGACAATTCATTTTCTTCATGAATTCTTTCTCTATAAACATGATTAACGAATATCTCTTTTAAGAACAAATTTAATTTTTTTTGTCAGTCCCAAAATTGGCCCACAATTCTATTGTTATCTAATCTAATCAACGATGAGGTTCGTTTCATCGAATATCTATAAACGAATGATATTTTTTTCCCATGCTAAACATAAAAATAACTTAGTGCACACAATTTTGCAAAGTTGTTTGTACTTAGCCCCAACCCAACTTTGAACTTGATCTTTTATTCAGACAAATGCAAAACTCCTCCAATGATGCTCATGTTGTGATCTTTATATGGAGCCCCATCAAAGAACACCCATAGAACATTTTGATTAATCTCCTCAACTTTCAACTTTCACCTGCTTAATTGTGATTTTATTATTTCTCTCAAGAAAGTTGTGAAGAATAACTAAACTTCGTTATGTGCATTGATTCACAGAGACGTAGAGTCTTTGAAGAGACTATGGTTTCTTGCTATACAAAATTTTCTAGACCATGATGAGTAGCAAGGCCCTATAAGCTCTTAATGTTGGATTAATACAACAATGCCTTAAACGTTCTCAAACTATTCTGCCATCCCAATGACAACTCATGTGAATTATTGATTCTATATCCCTCCATACATGTTGAACATACCCCACTCCACTATGAAATGGAAGTTTTTCTCCTTGTCACTTTTGCATAAATAACATCTTCTTGGACCTACCCTATTTCTTCTTTGCATAATATCCCAAGTCATTGCTTTATTATTCAGAAAAACCCAATTATTTGTTTTGACTTGGTTGAACTTTTGAACTTCTATAATGCTTGCCACCATTAGACTCATTCATCCGATTGATTTGCTGCCATCAAATTTCCATAAACCACTTTAAGGAATTTGAAGCCGCAACGATTACATATCCAGACCAAAGAGTCCTTGCACTATTGAACTCGCACATGCCTCAATTCTTATGTACTTACAACTAACATATCATTTTTATTTTTCTATGTTGTTTTATTTTAATGTGTATCTAACAAAAAAAAAAAAAATTATGTGTATAATATAGATATGATATTTTTATTTTAATGTTTAATGTTAATACAATAATTTTATATCACTATATAAATAATAAATCAAATACATAATTTTACAAATTCATAAACTATATACATTATCCATATTCAATCATACTTCTATCACATCCTCGCTCTATGGTTAAGTTCATTGTGAGTTTATTAGGTAATGGACTTTATTTGTTTTGAAATAATGAGGATGGTATCATGTTAAACTATTGTAATGGATTTTATTTGTTTATAAATACTAAGGATGGAAAATTTTAAGGGTGAAATTTAGTTCATAGATTAATTTTAAACATTTTTTCCATAAGAAGATTCATCAAATTTTATTTTTTATAAATTAATTCACTTAAAAATAAAAAATAAAAATACTCTAAAAATCGTCAAACTTGTCCAAAAACTATATAAAACTTTTGGAAATTTGAATCATTTTAGAAAAATATTAGCCAACATTTTATGGTTGGAAATTTAAGAAATAGAAACATCCACCAAGATTTTTACACTTTAAAAAAATTAGAATTCTTAAATTTTCACTAATAAAAATTGTATTATATTAAAATTTTATTGAGTTTATAAAAAAACAAATACTATTACTTTTATACTAATAAATATTTAAATATTACATATATTATTAATTTATAATAAATATTTAAATATTAAATATATTATTAATTTATATTTCATATTATTGTCATTGGTATTTGCTATCATAAAATAATGTCCAATAGTTATTATGTGACTCTCAAGGCAATTGTATTGTCATTTAATGTTAAATGTTCATTATGTTATCAAATTTATTATTCATAAATGAGATTTTATTGTAGAGTCATTTAATGTTAGATGTTCATTTTGTTAACAAATTTATTTTTCAATTTTTATATATTAAAATTATTCATAAATGAAATTTTTTTGTAGAGTCATTTAATGTTAGATGTTTATTATATTATCAAATTTATTTTTCACAAATCAAAATTGTTATATATTAAAATTTTGTTTATTTTATAAGAAGAAGTAAGTAATGCATTTTTTTATTATTAATCAATATCTCAATACTAGATATATTATTAGTATATATTTCATATTACTAGTATACATGGTATTGTCATTTCCATTTGTTAAGGCTAGAAAAGTGTTGAATAGTTAGTATGTGGTTCTCAAGTTAGCATTATATGAATCTTTACTTAAGGTGATGTACGAAAGAAAATTTTAGGCATAAGTATAAGATGGTAGGATTTTGAAAGCTAAGAAAGCTATGGTAGGGACGCGAGGGTTTCATAGGGCGAGGGTTTCGTTGAAGGCTGAAGCCTATGGGTCGTAGAATGGCGCGGTGCTCCCTGGATGCACCGCACCCATTGTTAGGTTTTGCGATGCTGTTATCTTCAAACTGCTGACACTTTTCTTCTCTGTTTCAGGTGCTTGTTTTTCCCTTGCACTCTATTTTTATTGGTATTAGGGTTTTGTGTTTGGTCCCTGTTGCTCCTCCGATGGATGATAGTCTTAGCCGATGTCAACGACTGGAGTCCCTCCTCATTCGCTGAGGACTAGTACCAACCAGTTAAATCAAGTGGGAACTGTACATAGCAGTTGGCATTGGCTTATCCCCGTAGGAGTATTTTTTATTATTTTGTCCTACCACCTTATTCCTCCTTTTTGTGATGATTTCGCTTCGGCCGTTTTTTATCTAGTTGTTGTCTAAACGTTTTTTACGTGATTTAAACCCTCGCTTTCAGGGTTGTCTTTGTCTGTTGTCCTTTGTCTTATTGGGGTCGTGGGTTATGATTATGTTGGTTTTTTTTCTCTCCATTGTGGCGATTTGAACACTGTTTTGTCGTATTGGGGTATGTGGACTCTAATACGCCACGAACGTTTTTATCTAGTAGCTGCCTTTCCGGCTTTTGCATGATTTGAACCCTCGCCACTTTCGATGTCGCTGTCTGATGTCCTTTGTCTTCTTCGGAGTCATGGGTTTTGATTTTGTTGGTCTTTTCTCTCTATTGTGATGTTGTTTGGTGATTTGGCCCCCTGTTTCTGCGGGGACTGGGGACGTGGACACAAACCCTAATTCGAGGGTACAAATCTAGGGTTTCTGTCGGGTTAGTATCTTGGGGATTTGACTCGGGTTTGAGTTTGGGGTTTCTGAAGGGCAAGTATCTTGGGGTGATTGAATCCGTTCAAATGACGAAGATCCAAAAGGAGTCACCTGACCCTTCGGTTGACTTATCAGATGCTCGTTGGTGGCGAAGGCGTAAGACTAAAGCTCATAAGGTTTTGGATGGGAAACTGAGATTTGTGTGTGGCCGGGATATATATCTTGACAGAGTGGAAGCATTATGTGCTAGGGCACTGGTCGGCAGACTAGAATACGCCTCCATGGATAAAAAAGACGGGTTTTCCTGGGCTTCTGACAACTGGAAACCATTCTTGACCTATGTTCCAACTATTAGTCTACTTGTCCGGGGATGGATTGTGTTTGTGTTTCTGGAGGCTGATCATGCCACACAGGTCTTAAATCGCCTATGGAGAGTGGGAAATGGATCACTAGTTTTAGATCGTTGGAATGTCAACTTCGATCCTGCGAGGGAAAGGATAAAAAAAAGGCACATTTGGACTCTTCTTCCTGGTCTCCATTCCCATTATGGAACCGCTCTCTGCTGGAAGGTGTGGGAAACACCATTGGCCGTTTCGTGGTGCTTGATGAGGACTTTATGAATACATATGATAAGTGCATGGCAAAATTTTTAGTGGAATTAGATATTACTCAGGTTTTACTAGCAGATATTGAGATTCTATGCAGTGAGCGTCTTTTCATTCAGCGCCTGGATTACCAAGGCATCCCTTTAAGATGCAGTCTCTATCGGCATACTGGCCATCTATGTAGGGCCTGCACAACCTTTCACAAAGTTTCTCCCTCTCCAGAGACTTGACCTCCTTTTGCGACGCCTTTAGAAAACAAGGTATGCTCGACTCAGGTCTCTCCACCTCCATCTATTGATCAATTAAAAAATGCGTGTTCTATGTTTGATGATGCATCAGTACAGGAGTTAGAATTTTGGGACTCTGTGGTTGCTAAAGGGAATCCTCATTCTACTCCTGCTCCGAATCCCCTTGCTATTAGATCTTCTTCTACCGATTCAACTTTATCGGTTCCTGCGATTCCTTTATCTGAGCCTCCACCCTCTTTAGTTTCCATCTCTCCACCTCCTCCCTCTGTGGATGATAGAGGCACTCCTCTGCAAAGCCTCGATTCTATGATTTAAAGCTACGAGAGGCAATCCTCTGCGAATGTCTCTCTTCAACCCTTTTCCGCGCTTTTAAAATCCCTTGCATAATCTGATAAGATCCACAGGGCTGCTCCCTCCCAACTACCTGTGGATGGGACTCCTGAGATAGTCAGTTCCCGTAATCATGATGATGCTTCTCCTACTCCTCTTTTTTCTGAAGCTAAATTTCCCCCTCTTGTTAATGTTTGTCATGTTCCCTGTTCCCCTAGTAGTCCAGTCACTTCTCCATCCTTTTTCGACCCTTCCCTTCAGAAATCCTTGAGTATCTTTTCAGACAAGACCCCCCTATCCCCATCGGTACTTCCCCTTGATTCAATTTGCTTTGAGAATGTAACGATTAGAAGGAAGAAACCGGTTAAACCTTCTTTGGAAAATTTGGATTTTGTCTGGGCACCTTATACTCCTTTATCCACAAGGCTAAAGGCTGTGGCTAGAAAGACCTCCTCACCTCCTCAAAGGGTTCTTAGAGCATCGACCCCTACTTGGACTGATCCATAATGCGTTTTCTCTCGCTGAATGTTCGTGGCTTGGGAGGTTTAGCCAAGCAAAAAAGCCTCCATTATTTGATTGCCTCGCTCTCTCGTGATGTTGTTCTTCTTCAAGAAACCATGACTAGTGATTATCTTGCTTTATTTGCTTTCTCCAAGATCTGTCCAGGATGGGAGTATTGTGCTATTAATGCTAATGGCCTCTCTGGGGGGATCCTCTCTGGATGGAATCCAAAACTTTTGCACTGTAAGGCCTTCCACACTACTGCTGGTATCCTTCTTAAAGCAACCATCCAAGGTTCTCCTATTAAGCTCTCCATTTTAAACTGCTATGGCCCTTATATTAATCGAGAGTCCTTCTGGAATACTGTAGCTCTTGGTGGTCTGCTCTCTCTCCCCAATCTCATTCTGGCTGGTGACTTAAACTTTACATTAAATGCTTCTGAGATTTGGGCCTCCAAAGCACGCTTGGATCCATTGGGTCCTTATTTATCCAAGATTATCTCAGACTTTCATCTAGTGGATGTCGCCCCCACCTGTGCTGGACCTACTTGGAGGAATGGCAGGATGGGGGAAGATGGTATCTCTAAACGACTTGACCGTTTTTTATTATCTGACCAGCTTGTAAATTCTCTCCCTAGATATAGAGTCTGGACCCATAGATGTGGATTATCGGACCACTTCCCTATCATTCTTGAATGGCTGGATCATCAGACTGATTGTGCTCTACCCTTTAAGTTTAATCAGTCCTGGTTATCAAATGAGGAGTTTATCAACATGATAAGGACTGAATGGCTTGGTATTCTCTCTGAAAACTCGATGGATCCCATGTTTGATCTCTCTTATAAGCTTCGAATCCTTAAAGATAAAGTTAAATCCTGGACCAAGACCGAAGCTCAGAAGATGCAGGAGAAGTCTATTCATCTGGAAGAGGAAATTAATTCCCTCCTCTCTTCCTCTGTTTCAGCTTTACTGACTGATGATCAGCATCTTAGACTCATTTCTCTAAAGGCTGATCTCCAAAAGTTGATTGATCATGAAATTTACTCTGCAAGACTTCAAAGTAGGGTTACTTGGGCATTAAATGGGGATGCTAATACCAAGTTTTTTCATGCGGTGGCCTCTGCATGAAGAAATCATAATGTGATTTGGAGCCTTCAGAATGATAGTGGTGCTTGGGTTTTAGATGACCACAGTATTAAATCCCTTGGGACCCAACACTTCAGGAAGATATTTGAAGATGATAATTTGACGTCCATTACTTCCCAATTAAAGGTTGTCCGTATTTATCCATCCTTTATTGGTCCTGAGGAGAAGGAGACCTTTTTGAGCGTTGTCACTATTCCAGAAATTGAAAGAGCCCTTAAATCATTCAAAAGAGATAAGGCTCCAGGCCTAGATGGATGGCCTATTGAGTTCTACTTGACTTTTTTTGATCTATTGGGTCCCCTCCTTGTCAAGATGGTTGAATCTTTAGATAGGATTATGGGCAAAGTTGCTCATGCCATTAACTTCACTTTCCTCACATTAATTCCTAAAGTTGATAGACATGTTTCTTTTGCAGATTTCCGGCCTATTTCTCTTTGTAATCTCTGTTATAAACTGATTTCAAAAATAGCTGCTTTGAGACTCAAGCCTTTCTTAGATGCCTCCATTTCTCCTCAGCAGTTCGGTTTCCTTAAGAATCACCAAATCCTTGACCCCATAGCCATCACCCAGGAAGTCTTACACACGTTCAAAGCTCGTAGAATAAATGCTATCATCCTGAAGTTAGATTTTTCAAAAGATTTTGATCGGGTCAACTGGACTTTTATTCGTCTTATTCTTTTACAAATTGGAGTTCCTTTGGAGGGGGTGAACTGGATTATGGGATGCATCACATCAGTTAATTTTGCAGTTCTGGTAAATGGTTCTCCTTCTTCTTTTTTTCCGGCTTCTCGAGGTGTCAGACAAGGATGCCCATTATCTCCACTGTTGTTTATCCTGGTTATTGAAGGACTCAGCTTTTTGATCCAAGAGTCAAGAAGAAAGGGTGAGATAAAAGGAATAAAAATAAAGGCTAGTCTCATTCTCACTCACTTATTGTTCGTGGATGACGTGATTCTATTTGGTTTTGGTTCTCTTGAGGAATGGAGGGCTTTTAAAGACATCCTCAATACCTTTTGTGAAGCCTCTGGTATGAGTATTAATATAAACAAATCCAGCTTCCTTCATAATGAATTTGGTGAGGATATCCTTCAAAGCATTAATGGTCATCTTCCCTATAAATTTGATTCTCTGATTAAAGGTTTTGTTTATCTAGGTTGCTTTTTGAAGCCATCAGGATATCAGATTAAGGATTGGTTCTGGCTTATCACTAAAGTTGAAAAAAGGATCTCTCATTGGACCAATCGATTGCTGTCTATTGGTGGTCGACTTGTTCTTATTCGATCAGTACTTTTGAGTATTCCTGTTTACTGGTTGTCCCTCTTTCCGATTCCTATCACTATTCTTAACAAGCTCAGAAAAATTATCTTCACCTTTCTTTGGGGCTCTTTAGCAAATATTAAAAAAATCCATCTTGTTGACTGGAAATTATTAGCTCGCCCGATTTCTCTAGGTGGATGGGGGATTAAACACCTTCCCAGTTTCAGTCTATCATTGAGGATGAAAAGCTTTTGGCGGGTGCTTAATAACTTTGGTATTTAGAACAACCTCATTTCTGTCAAATATATGAAAAATAGGCCGGTTCATATATGGTTGAGAGATAAAACATTTGTTGTTGGAAATGCCTCGATTATATGGTGAGGTTTCATTGCAACCTTACCATGGATTGGTAAGGGCTTGATTTGGTATTCTGGAAATGGATCGGCTATCCGGTTAGGTGCGGATCCAGTTGTAGGTATGGGTTCTTCTTACATTTTGCCAATTGATCTCAGGGAGTATATTGAAGATTATGGTATTGTTACTCTTGATCAAGCCAGGAATTGCACTCCCTTTGCCTCAAATTACTAGTTCACGGCGGATGAGCTCGATCTATGTGGGGATTGGAAGTTACTATGGGATAATTATACTCGGGGGCTGGATTATGGCAGAATAAAATTATCAGACCAACAGGACAACCTCCTTTGGGCCCATCGTAACTTTGTGGGATCCATATCGGCTGCAACAAGTTATGATTGCATCATGGTTAACAGTTTTGATCCTCCAGATTTTTCACTGGATTTCCTGTGGACTAATCGCATCCCCCTGAAAATTGCATGTTTTAACTGGCTAGTAGCTAAAGAACGCATCTTAACATGGGATCAGTTATAGAAAAAAGGCTTTCAGGGGCCTGGCAGATGCATTTTGTGTAATAGGAATTTGGAAGATATTCCTCATCTCTTCTTGTTTTGTCCTTTCAGTGCCGGAGTCTTAGCTTTCTTCTCTGTAAAATTTGGGTTTGTCATCCCCTCTTATGACTCTGTTTCCACCCTACTGATTCAGTGGTTTAGTTCCAATCTGCGATTTGCTACTTTCAGGTATCTGCCATTATTTATTTTCTGTAGTTTATGGCTCCTTCGTAACCTATGCATTTTTGAAAATAGAAAACCTATCATACATACCCTGATCTCCAGAATAGAAGGCTTATTAGTCTCTCATCTAGCTCCTTTTAAAAATTTGAAAGTGCGGGATATTGGTCCTAAACCTGTATTAGACTATCCTTGTGGTTTTTTCGATGGGGCTGCATCAAATTATATCAGTGGCTCTGGGTTTGTCATCTTTTTAAATGAGCATCACTACTTCAGTTTTACCTTGGGATGTGGTAAGGGTACAAATACCAGAGCAGAGTTGCTGGCTTCTTGGGCAGTCTTAAAAGTTAGTTAGATGATGGGTCTTCCAATTCATTTGGTTTATGGAGACTCAAAGGTTATTATCTCTTGGCTCAACAAATCGGCGGCACTTGATGTTCCTACTCTGATGCATTGGTGTAAAGATATAACAAATATGCTTCAATTGGCCCCTCTAGTGATCTTCAAGCACATTTTTCGTGAGCATAACTTTCTGGCAGACAGACTCTCAAAGCAGGCCCTGAATATGGACTTAGGTCATGGTTACTTTTCTGAGAATCTGGATGGTAGAATCATAAATGATGGCCATTATTTACTTTTTTAGCTGCTGGGTCTCTTGTCCTTTAGACCATCACCATATTTTTGATATTTTTGCTCTTGTTTTTTATTTGAGTCCTCTCTGCTAGCAGGATTTGGTCAGGATTATATGATTGTTGATCACTCTCAATATCATTATCAGTATTCTGACCTGATTAATTTTAGGGATGATGAGAAAAGTCTGCTATGATCAGACTTTATTCATTTCTTGGTTGATGCAATTTGCATGATTCCATAGTTTACTGTATGTTGCATTGTTTTGCTAAAGTGTTGTTTCAGTCTCTCTGATGCTATGTAAAAGATGTCTTTTGATTCTCATGAATAACAAAGGCTGGTATTTTTTCCTCTGAAAAAAAAGATGGTAGGATTTAAATAAACTTTAAATAGTAGAAACTTTTCACTCTAGATAAAAATCAAATTATTTAGTCATCACTTATGGCCAAAAGTTTTTCCATTCATTCTCACTCTAAATCTAGTGCTTTATCTTTGCAAAAGAGATTAAAATTTCAATAGAACTTAATCTACCAGAGCCATTTGGATTATGTTGGGTGTTGTCCTTCATTAGTAACTAATTTGTGAGATTTCCTTGTTACACGTATGGTTTAATGTTCTAAGACCTTATCTTTGTCTATTGTTCTAATGAAGGTATGCTACATCAAATTATATAGTTAATCCACATTAAACCATGTAAAACTAAGTAATTCAAATGTTTATTGTGATTTTTAAATATATAGGTTTTATAAGAAAATCACGAGTGTCAAGTAGTAGACCCATAAACAACTAACCATTATGAAAATGTAGTACACCTCTTCTTTGTTTTTTATAACGGACTTTGCTCCCTCTCGGTTGAGAATAAGAAAAATCATAATTAATATCATTAAATCCACAAAAAGAAGGCTAGAAGAGATTCCTTGGCAATTCTTAACTACTCATCACAAACATAGATCATTTTACACCACCATTAACGCCATGTGGCTCTCAATATGCCCTTCATATTAATACTTTCATCATTTTCATCCCATATTAATGTTGATGAATGCCGTAAATCACTTGAAAATTCCCTTACTTTAAATATTATTTTCACTTGCAGATTAAAAAACGCTACGAAAGTAAAAGATTGAGGCAGAGATGCATGAGCACCTGTCGTGTGGCAGCTACAAGAAAATTGATCGGGATCCAAGCAAGAAGGTTATCAAGGAAGTAACAACGTAATAAAGAACTCATCACTGGATGAAGAAATTCAAAGAAAAGTGTACCCTAAAGATTGTCTAAACACTCACATTTTCAACCTTCCAAAGATCCAAAAGTATAACTGGGAATATGTCTTATTGACTACTGGGCGAATTCCTTCACTTTTAATCCCTTCTAACAGCTAGTCTATCTATTCCGTTGGATGCCCATTCAATATTGCCAGATATCAATGGTTGTCTTACCAAAATAGTTTCACTTATTTGGGGTTTCTAAATTGGAGGCAAATCATTTTTATCATTGCGAGAACATTTCTTATTGTTTGGACATTATTTGTTGAAGAAAAATCATTTTTTAGATCGTCCTAAGGTTTCTCCATTGCTTGGCAGTTATAAATTGAAGCTCATTCTGACCAGCTCATTCTCGGATGTTCCTTTTATTTTATCTCTACACTTACGAAATAAATATATTTTCTACACTTACTAAATAAATTGCAAAATCCAAACCAGATAACATAATTGTTTGAAAATAAATTTTGCTCTTTTGGTTGACCTCTTTGCTGGACTGCATTCCCTTCCAATCTTAAAGCATCATCTCAAGAAATTTGTTAACCACCTTTTAAAAAGTTTTTTTTTAATTAATCCAAACAAACATCAAATTAAACAGTATATAATAATAAACCTAATACATAAATTTTTATATATTTGAAGTTTGTCTATCTTTATAAAATCAAATAAAAAGAGTACATAATAAACCTAATATAAAAATCCTTGTATATTTGCAATTTGTAAGTCGAGACATTAGAGAAAATGCTTGACAGGAGTAAGGTGCAAATCCAGGCTAATTAGAGTGTCGTCGAAAATGCTTGACAGGCGTAAGGTGCAAATCCAGGCTAATTAGAGTGTCGTCAATTAGGGTGGTTTAGACCCAAAAATCAAAATGTTTTTTATTAGTGGTTCACATGTATGTTTAGCTAATATTTGAAGGAAGAACTTCAAAAAACATCAGGAAACGCCAACCAGAATAAGCAGTATATAGGAAGTATGGGAAAGGTGCAAGCCCTAACTGATTTTGACATAAGATTGGCCCTAGTTGGGGGTGCTCAGACAAAGAAAGGTGTTGAGTGGTTCACATGTATGTTTAGGCCAATTGTTATGCTTTTAAGGAAGCACTTTAAAAAACATCAGGCAACTCCAACCAGGATAAACAGTATGGAGGAAGTATGGGCGACCGAGATAAACAGTATGGACCCCATATTTGCAGATCAAAAGAGAAAGGTTCCCACTGGTTCTAATATGTTGCATAACTGACAAACAGCAAATGGCTTCAAAGAGTTACAAAAGCCAACCATGTAATACATTCGTGCTCTAGTTTTCTCTCTGTGTGTATAGAATTTTTGTGTTTATTCTTTCCGTCTTTATACGAAGAAACTGATAAATACAACCATGGTAGGCAGGTTCCCACAGTCTCATTTATATAATATTTTATTATCAGGTTATTCTTGATGTATTTATGGGGATAACCTGATAAATACAACAAGAATCTCTGCAATAGGATAATTTAGTATATATTTGTCTATGCAGTTTAGAAACATAAACGTCGATCTTTGAATTTCGCGTGGCCATCTTGTAATTGATTTCCAATTTTCCACATGGTGAAGTGTATTAAAAATATTTATTGTAACATAATAAACTAGTCGAGGCATAAGACTGCCCCTAATTGGGGCAACTCAAACAAAGAAAGGTGTATGTGGTGAGTGGTTCACGCTTAAAGGGTGGTATTTAGGAAAACTATAAATGCTTTTGAAGGTTAAAGGAAGCAATTATAAATGATTTCGAAGCTTAAAGGAAGCAATTAGAAAGAAACACAGTGAAATGCTAACAGAACCCATCATAGAGAAGGCACTAAAAACAATTTGAAATAAAGCATTATGTGTTAAGAATAGAATTATACAAAGATAACACTTCAAAACTAACAACAATACATCCATATAACAACACAACTTCCAAATAAAAAATATTGAATTGCAGATGTTACAACACTATGTGCGCAACCTAACATTCGTTCGGCATTTGGTCTATATTTTGCGAACTGGACCATGATATATCTCCAGTCAACGTTCTTTCTTGTATAGGATAATAGTGAAGACAAATTATAAGTATATGAATATGTTGCATATATAGATTAATAACAATATTTCTACTATAGAAATCTTAATTAATTGCGATTTCTAATGGTGATAGGTTCGATAGGCCAGGTAAGACCAATTGTATTTATCACATTAGCTAAAATCCAAATTCCATTAGACATGCAAATATGTATTACATACTCACCTCATAAACTTCCCATGCATGGTATTGCTAACCTCATATAGAAAAAACCATGACTACTGAAAATCAGAAAGATAAATAGACATAATAACCAGTAAATAAGTTGCATACCATCAAGTCGTTCAATGACCTTCTGTGCCTCGTCTGCGTATTTGTAACAAACAAAGGAAAACCTTCAAGATTCTCCGGTTCTGGAAAACACAATATAACACCACTGATTATCGATTGCAGGAAAGAAAACAAGAGAATTATATAGATTAATGCATCAAATAGGAGAATCATCAAATTGTTAGCAGAGACAAATGAGCATTCTGAAATTGAAGGGAACTCCGTGCATGCTATCCTTACATCTTCTTTTAAGCTGCTTAAGCCACTTGAATGTTACACTCCATAACCACCTGGACATAATAAAATTTGATTGTGCAGTTTGGGCCACTTGAAGGTTGAGGAAGAACATTTGCTTGAGTAAGAAGCTCTGTCTTAGCGTACTCCCAGTGACCAGGATGAAATCATATGAAATAGAGGATAAAAATATCTCCTCTAAGCTATCATCGGACTGAATTTCGTGGTTTGATATCAGTCAATGCCTTGGAAAGAATCCTTGAAGGGTTTCCGTTGGTTTTTTAACAGCTGATAAACCTTAACTATTGTGGCTTAGGATGGTCTAAGGATGGTCTAATAAAATCCAAGTCTTCAGAACTCTAATGCTTTTTGTAGAATTACATACATTTTGTGCCCATCTTGCGTGGCAAGAGCCATCAATTGAGCTGCAGAGTATTTTGTGCCCATCCTGCGTGGCAAGAGCTATCAATTGAGCTGCAGAGTATTTAATGCAGCTGCAGCAAGCTTGATGATCGTTAGATCGTAAGCTGCTAGAGATCCAACGGTCAACAAACCTACTGCAGCTGCATTAAATGCTCTGCAGCTCAATGGATAGCTCTTGCCATCCTATGTACCCACGGATGATTTTATGGCAAACTCGTGTGTGGTCGTGCACCTCTTAAAGATTTTGTAGCAAACAAGTATGTGATTGTCATTGATTGAGTGAGACACTCATATTGAGCGCCCGCCTCTGGGTCTCGACAACTTCCATATCGTCCATTGCGGCCATCTTCCCAGGGCAGAGTGGATGTTATAGAGCTTCCTTAATTAAGCTAAGGAAAAGCAAAAAACTTAAACTAAATCACTGAATGGAATTGAAAGACACTCAGCTTATCCTCATTGTATTTATTGATGCAACGAACACTATGTAGATGTGGTGCAAGTCCATGCAGCTTGCCACGTTCATTCAACCAAGTAACCACGCTCCCCCGACATGCAGGTCATCGCTTGCAGGGTTCCATCGACTGCTCATCACAGTGTCAGGGTGTCAGAGCCCGTCATGGCTTGCAGGGTTCCATCAACTGCTTGTCAAAGTGTTAGAGCCCCAGCAAAATGAAAAGGTAATTCACCAATAAGACTACCAATACAAAAAACTTAGGAAAATCAATTGATTTGTGTGTAAAACCATAGCATAAAATATCGCAATTAAAGCGCCACAAATACCAAAAATCATCCAAATACATAATTCCGTGCTTGCAAAGAATAATAAGAAGCAAAATTACAGGGAATAATAACCAGCAAAATTAGATTCGTCCAACATATAACAAGTGATGCATGGCATCGTAGTCCCCGCCGTGTAAGTTCAGAATTAATTATTGGTTGTTTTAATTTGATATAGACAAGTTATTTATAGCCATAGATAATCATTGAATTTACTGCAAAATGTATTGATAACTTGTAGAGTTTACATCGAACATCATAGTGAGTGGACATCATTGTGAGTAAGAGACACGGTAAATTATTTATTACTAGTTCCAGTCCATCTTGAAGCGAGTTGGAATTCCCTCCACTTCTTCTCTAATATCTTTAGCTTCTTCGCAAATTGAATGCCATCCATCACTGATAATGTATTATACCTTGGTCGATAACACCTGTTTTCTTTATTTTAATTAGTGATAATGTATTATACCTTGGTCAATAACACCTGCTTTCTTTATTTTAATTATGTCAAGTCGTTGGCACAAACACATGAGAGAGAGTCACATGTGTATGTATGTTATTAGCTTCGAAATTTACCAGGTGCATAAAGCTTTCTTAATCAAATCAAGACGATATCCGATCAAACCTACCCTTAGATTGTTAAAGACACGAGAATATATGTCATATCACATGCAGGGATGGAATTTGACGGGTAAATGTCCGTCATGCGTCAATTTACCCGTCAAATACAGCTAAGATTTTGCCAAAACCGTCAAAATCTGGCTTAGAATATAGAAAAAGTTTCAGATTTTGTTTGTTACGGGCAATTTTGACGGGTGTCCGTCATTTGAAATTCCAACCCTGATCACATGAATAAATGTAACGTCAATATACTATTTAAAGAACTGTTAGTTAACCAACATTTGATTGATGATCAGCATGAAATAAAGAAAAAATAAATTTGATGTAATAATTTTCATCTTTTCAACACGTAATTGATATTCCAAAAATCGTTCTCATGCGGAGATAGTGTCTTTCAACCATGTGTATTGTTAATTAGCATACATAGAAACATAGAAATTAATGCATTTTTAATAATAATTTTTGGCAATGTTGACTCAAAAAATGTGTATGTCTAATTTAAATATTGCAATATGGATCTCATTGATGATTATGAAGATATTTGTTTGCAATACTTGTCTTGTTGATGAATAACTGCAATCGTGAAGAAATATAAGAACAAATAATAATTTAAATGATCATATCAATAGTTATTATTATTCTTTTATTTTATTATACCTGCCACAGCAGGTATATTGTAATCTGTTGATTTTGACCTCCTATTAGTTGCCCTTTGACCAAAAATTTAAAAGCTGTTTTCTAAAGTTTAGCTTTGGAGTTTGCCAAAAAATATTTTAAATTTTAATAAAAATATTTTCCTTTGCTATTTTGTCAGCTTCTAATTGGCCAATCAGGGATGATGCCAGCCTTGAAGTTTGGTATCTGGTTTTCACTTGACACATGGCTACTATGACATCAGCATTTATTATATTTTATTATTAGGTTATTTATAATTCAAAACTGAATTTGAACGTTCAGATTTCCACCAGCGAATCGTTTCATCCATTTTCAGGCTCAATGCATTGTGACTGACTGACTTCTGTTTAACTTCGTTTAGACTAGCGATCTCCGTCGTGGGTCGCTGGCTCTATTCTGCTTTCTACTGTGAGATGTTCTTGACCATTCTCCAGCTTTAACATTCTGTATAGATTGTTTTCATACACATTCTTCTTGAACATTCTGCAGAGATTGTTGTTTAGATTCCTATTTTATAGTGTTTCTGGAATAGCTTAAACTTTCCTCTTTTCAAATCAAACAAAAAACTGCATAAACATCAGCATGGATGCAGATGCCAAGAGTTTGACAATATGACGCAAGTTTGTAAAGCTATGGAGAAGATTTGTGCTCTGCGAGGGCTTCAGATCATCGAATTATATGACAAATAATCAAATTCACGTGAGGGATACTTCCAACAGTCAAGCTACTCCTCTTCGTGCAAATTACACGCTGATTTCAGTGTTTCCAGATTTGAGTAGGCAGGCGAAGGATCGTTGTCTGCGTACGGGTCACATTAAGGCCTATGGTAGTTGCTCGAATATTCTTGCTCGCACGAAAAGACATATTGGCCGCCAGTTATCATGCAGTTTTAGGGAGGGAAATGAAAAGAAAAGTGGCCGGTATCTGCCCAAAGACGTTCCCAAGGGATTCTTGGCAGTGTACGTTGGGGATACCCAAGAAGAGCAGACGCGGTTTGTGATCCCCGTCTTCTATTTCAACCACCCTCTTTTCCTCCATTTGCTGCAAGAAGCCGAACAAGTCTATGGCTTTCACCAGAGGGGCGTTTTCACTATTCCCTGCCAAGTTCCTGATTTCGAATATCTACAGTGGCTCAGTGAAAGAGAAAGCGCGCAATACAGCAATGGGTAATCGCTTTTAGGTATGGAAGGCACTGGGTATCCAATTTGCCATGAAAGACCAATTGTACATAATTTTGTGTGTTTCAGGCGTATTGTTTTTAATTGATGATCTGCGTTTCTGAAACAATATTGCGTTGCAATGAAGGTTCTCACGCACTTTTAGCTCCTTGCCACTTAATTCAAAGATAGCTCCACTACTTTTTTGCACAGTTCATCTTCAATTCAAATTTATTATCTTCAATTCAATTTTTTTGCGCAGTTCATCTTCAGTTCAAATTTATTAAGCATTGAGTGAAACATTCATGAAAGAAGGTTTCAAAGAAAGAAGGTTTTCAAGAAAGAAGGAGAGATTACATGGTGGCTTCAGTTTTATAGACAATTTTATTAGTGCAGTATCTCAATCATGCATTATATACTTCAATTATGCATTATATACTTCATGAAAGAAGTTACTTGTATAAACTGTTGCAGGTTATGCTGAGAAACTTCTCTTAAACACTAGTAAACACTAGTAGTTTAGTTGTCATGTCATGAAATAAGTTTCCTAAGTAAACTGTTGCAATAAGTTTCTTAAGTAAACTGTTGCAGGTTATGCCAGAAAACTTCCCCTAAATACTCGTAATGAAAAACCACTCATAAACACATTAATTTAGTTGTCATTTAACATATAGATCTAGATCTCTACGATAAATCTAA
>LPNX010138282.1:325024-335122 GCA_001517045.1 Pseudotsuga menziesii
CAAGAATCTATATTCATCAAAGGCTATATCAAATTATTATCCTTTATTGAATTCAACTTATTAGAGAAATAATTACCTTGTGCAAATTCCATCATACTAATGAATTATAAGTATTTATAAAAATTATCTTGGAACATTAGAAAAAATTAGCCATGTTAATAATATGGTATAAGGTCGAGCAAACTACATTTAGGTTGGTTTTGTTGACCTATTAACAAAAGCCACACCTATTGTTGACAAGGATAAGGTAGAGTTGACAAGGATCAAGTCAACTAAGAAATCTAGATCCTATAATTGCTACTAAAATCCTCAACAAACCCTATCTGCTATTTACAAAGTTAGCATTCGAGATCCTTTGACAACTTTTATTCAACCTTAACTAAATGCAATAATAAAAGAAACGAATTAAGAGAAGCAACTTTCTTTAATAAATATTTTGAGTTTCTAGATGTAAATAATACGTCTAGAATCTTAGGTTTATGCTCCTGTATCAAATTCAAAGGGATGTTTTATTGGAGAAGGAAAGGAACCACAAGATATAGTAAAATTTTGGTTAGAGAATAAAATTTCTATTACATGATAGAAAAGAATAAAATTAGTTATTCCAATAGTCAGGTCTACAACTAGACACTTGGCATTCTAGAACAAAAAATCCAAGCTAGCTACAAAGTGAAGATGATTAGTAAACACAGAACATTGTTAAGTCTTTTTTCTTAACACCTGAAGACACAGCACTTGATCTAATAAAAGCAATTGAATTATCTCCCCAATAGCGCCATTGTCATTCTTTATTCTTTCTTCACTCACTCCTTCACCAAGGCCATAAAAATATGAAATAGAAACCTCAATATATTCAAAAGATGTTTCAGAACTTCAAGCTAGAATTACTTCCAATATCTGCCCAATGTGACCCATCTGCTTAACACATTTTATATGCATTAATCCATAAAATACCACAAAATACATATCATATGCATTGTGGTTCATTATTTTTGTTTTCTTATGTATTTAATGATTTAATGATGACTATACTATGTTTTATTGATGACAATTGAAAATATCAACTCAATTCAAATCTCTGCATACCCAATTTCTTAAATGCATTGTAATTTTGTGGAAATAAAGCACAGTGCCTCTAGAGCCATTACTTACAAAAATCGTAGCAGTGCATATACCTAAATGACATCCTATTTTTCTCGTTTCAACTGTTTTCAAATACGTCTTTTTAAGTTTTACATTAGCGAAAACATGAGTGTGCTTCTATAAATGCTATAAAACCACAGAGAACACTAAATATATTCAATGTAAATAATTATTTCTTTTCTAAATTTTATTAATGAATTATGAATCTTTGTAACTTATAATAACCTATTATGAATTATTGAACTATTATGATTTATGAACCATTTAAAATGGTATAGTAACTTAGACATGCTTAATATGTTTTTAAAGTAAACCAAATAATTTATTTACTTTCTCTTAACAATTGATTATTATTATCCATAAAACAAATATTATCATATTTGATTAATTGTCCACTAGTATCTAGCTATTATGTATTATTATTATTATTATTATTATTATTGTAATTTCTTAATGACAAGTGCTTTTGGAGGCGGTAGCTATTAGAAACATACATGAAATACTCTATTTATCAGACATTACAAGGATAATTGTCCTAGAATGGATGCTTTGGTTCTATGGTCTTCGAATTTCTGATCTCATGTATTTTTTTTATAAATATATGATAAGATTCTTAAGCTATCAATGATAGATAAGAACATAGTTACTGTGAATTTTGTGAATAGCCATACCAACTACTTTGTAATATAATGGAAATGCTGATAAAGTCAACGTGAATTAAAACTATCTGATTTGTGAAAAAATAAAAGAAAAATATTGTTTTAAATCATTTGATCAACGCACTTTTATTTCATTATTTTAAGCATTAATTCATTATTATTTATAATAAATCATTTTCAAAAATCATCATTTTTGTTAATCCCAGCCCTATTTTATCATCCTTTTCTAGCCCTATTTTTTGTTTTCAATTTTTATTTTATTGTTAACCATTAGTTTCTCTTATGAATCTGTTCCACGTAAATTGTAATGACTAGTCTTCTAGTTCCTTATATTTTTAGCCTAATCCTTTTCTATCATAAAGTATATTCATTTTGATTCCATGAAAATGGGTAGAATGTAGTTGTAAGAGCTTTGCCAATAAGTGTTGCAAAATATACCTTTTTCTATAGAAATAAGAATACATACCACAAAGAAGGTTTCAATTCCATATGACAATTGGAAGTGCTCATTTGGAGTTCATAGTACGAAATGAGATGATCCATTACACAAGAAAGAGGATTACATATGCTTCATTTTAGCAATCATGGGTGGACATTACTTATTTTATTTAAAAATAACTAACCTATGAACAACGGTATATCTTGTTGTTCATTTATCACTTCAAGATTTGGTTTGGAATTTGTTGGAGATTGTTGAGATATTCTCTTAATCTCTCTCCCTAATTTTAGAATAAGTTGGATGTCAAATCACCATGAATGATGTCCAATGCTACTTTACTTTACATTCTTTCTTACATAAGTGGCAGGTACTAAGCAACTGTGTTGCTTATTCCACTTGTTATAATAATAGATTTGATGAGTGAAGCAGAAGGTAAATTATGTTATGATTAGGAAAGGCATGATGATGTTGCATTTGTATTTTGTGACTAATAAAATAAGCATAATATTGACATTTTTATCAATCGACGAAGCAACCTGTAAAGAAGTTGGCAGATTGTTTTATTATGAAAGAGCATAATGAAATCATTTCCTTCAAATGAAAGCCGAAACTTATAAAACTCTCGCCTACGAACACTTAGCAACAAAGATCAAATTGGGAGGGTTCGAAATTGGCCACATGTTCATGTTATGGTCCGTACCAAGTAATGCCTTATGACCATTTCAAAGTAAGACAGGTCGAGCGACATCCAACTACTTGTCACACAGAGCATAGATGTTGTCATGCCAGTTGTAGGGCCACATCATTGAAGATAGTTTCATATGGAATCCCTAAGAAATGACATAAGCTACACAGGTCTAGTTGGCATCATCCGGTGAAATACATGCGCATCACAACATGCACTGATGGGAATCCACAGTGAAAACCTGATAATAGCATTTGGTCTAAAGGCGGAAAGGAGAAACGACCATGAGCTAGCGCGTGTAGTGCATGCAGGCATAAACAGAAGGAATATAGGGATGCCAATATCTGGCATCATTTCAATAAATAATTAACTTAAATCATCGAGGTCAACGATTCGTCATAGCTATGAGTGCATGACAGGATGTGAGTGCCAAGACGCAACATGGAAGGCATGTACGCAACAGTTTCATGCCTTCTTATGCGTTGGCATCTCTGCCTTGGCATGAATGCAATCTCAAAAGATCCCTACCGGAATCCAATGCTGGACATGTTTTATAGCAGTGATATGGCTGCAATCTATCAATGGCACCAACTTTGTTTTTTCTGATCACTCTTCTGAAGAATATTATGGGGATCAATGAATTCCAATTGAATAGTTTGGCTGTGGCCTTAGACCTTGGAAAAAATATGGGCTGGGCTTTTGGACTGGCATGTGCATTTCTGTCCACCTGGGTTGTTCTTGCCATTGGAACGAGCTTGGGAATGGTGGGTTATGGCATTCAATGGCTAATTCTGAGTGAAATCATTCAACCATTTCCTTTTTGGCAGGTTACATCTTTTTCATATTTTATTTCATTTTTGCTCTGCTTGATAACAATTGATGGATGGATCGTTTCTTCTATAATGGATTTTAAAGACTTGAAATAAAATTACACGCTACTTTCATGTTCGAAAAAATTCTTATCATATACTTTTACTCGCAACGTTAACCTTGTTGAGCCTCAAGATATTTAATTTGTTTGTTTGGACTAACCCAGGTGTATATATTGTGATTTTTGGCTGGGAATGGCATCTGCTGGTTCAACACGATCAGCTTCAAGGTTTCCATTGAAAATTTCCCAAATGAGAGAGGAATGGATTCTGGTTTAAGTACAAACAAAGTAGGTGTCAGTGATAGTTGTTCCTAGGATACAATACCACCATGGAAAAATGACCACGCAAACTGAAAAGAGAATAAAATACAGCTTAAATTGCAAGTGATAGTTGTTCCTAGGATACAATACCACCATGGAAAAATGACCACGCAGACTGAAAAGAGAATTCAGAGCATGAGATGTAAAAATACAGCTTAAATTGCAAATGAAATCTAGCATCAAACACAATTTTGTTTTCTATTCTTTGAATTCAATATCTACATGGCACAGTTTTGTCAATGTGTTAATATATTTTTCATTATTCCATGAGGCCACTGTGTTAAATTTTATAAGCAGGTGTTAGTTGACATGGATAATTATGTCTTATAGAATTTGCTGCATAATGTCCTTGGACTTGTGTGCAGGTTTCATATTTTGTTGGACTTGTGTGCAGGTTTCATATTTTGTCTGAGTTTGATGAAGGGAAGTAGAGCTTTCCGAGACGCTTCGCTGGCCACAACGACCGATGTGGGAATCCCCAACCGGATTCACTAGCAATAAACACTGCAAAATTTGCTTCCACCTTCTATGGTATTGTAGATAATCAGTAGATGGTGACATTTTCTAGTGTTGCTTATCCAGTTCCTTGTTTTTATTTGTGGTATGGTTAGTTAAACAAGTTCTTATGTTAATGTGAGATGACCCTTAAAGTTGATTCACGGCCAACTCACAAGTTTCCATGTCTTTAAATTTTTCTTGGGTTTCCATGAAAACAACCAAGAAGAAATTATTTCTAAATCTAATTATTACAGTTTCCTGCTTTTTTTCTCAAACTAAAATGTCTTCCTTTCCATGTAACAAGAAGAGATACAGGCCTCGAATCTTACATCTTGAATTGCATATGAAATCCAACAAATTCGTCACATCTTGAATTGCATTTGAAATCCAACATCCAACATAATTTTTTTTTCTATTCTTTGAATCCAATCTCCACAGGGCATAAATTCGTTGATGTGTTAATGTATTTTTCATTGTTAGTTGACATGGAAAGGACATGCCTTCTTTGATGTAAATGATGTACACCAACATATGTAAGTATTAAGGTATGGATATTACTTTGTACAAATATTGAAGTTAAAAAGTATAAGAAACCCAAGATGCATAAGAGGTTGAAAATAAGCAATTGCAAACAACAAACAACATTTTAAGACATATTAATTGCTAAGGTATGAGCTGTATAGTGTGATACCAGTTTTATTGAGAAAAGTATTGTTGCAAAAGGTGATGCTCTACCTCTTTAAGCTCAGTTCAACCAGTTAAGCTCAGTTCAACCAGGTACCTCTGTAAGCATAGCTCAACCAGGTATGGCATGGATTGGAGTATTAGCAAGTTATTCAATGCGTTAACATGTTCTATCTAGAACTTAAGTTCTGCAAGTGCCAAAATTCAAAGCTAAAGGACGCAAGCGCTGAAGGCTAATGGAAACTGCTGTGAAAATTTACATTGTGTCATAGTTGTGGGCTAGGGAAGTGTAAGAGGCGGTCCAAAGCTACATGGCGGTGATATATGGCTACATGGCGGTGATAAATACTATATAATATTTATGGGATAATTTTAATATTTGTAAAATGTATCCTCTCTAACTTAGGAACTTACAATTAATACTTCGTAAAATTTATGTTACTACTTTGTAGAAATTTGCATTGGTGTTGTCAAAGATTTGTTTCTCGAGTTGTGAGTCTCATTGGATACTAAATATTAATTAGACTTCGGGAAATTTTATATATATCATGCCACATGCCCAAGGGTGCTGACAATTTATTAAATGAGTATTATTTCCCAAACAACATTGCAGCTGGACGTGAAGCTTGAACCTTGGATATTATCAGTTGCATTAACTAAGCAACCCAACTTCCAAGAACTACACCGCCGGTCCGAGAATTAAAGAGTAAAACTACTGGCCAATAGCATTTTTAAAAAATAATATGTATTGTATTAATTAATATCTAAATTAACAAACTATACCAAAATCTTTAAAATATATCATGAAATATGAAAAGTTAACGCCAAATTAATAAAAAGTCAAAGAATGAAGAATAAGGAGCTAGGGTTTGATACTTGCCACCATGGCGGTCTCCTCCTGCGGCGGTCTGGGTATTGACGGTTTACTGTAGCCCTTCAGGCCTGCTCACGTCGTGACTATCACTCTTTCTGTCTTTGTATGGATACTACGTTTTGCTGTCATGACTTTTTGGGGTCTGGTTGACTTCCTAGGTGGTGTTGTTTTCTCAGCTTGTCTGGAAACCATCTTTGGTTTTTCGACTGGGTTTGTTGTGCTCTCAGTATTATGTGCGCAGGGTCTTTTGGCTGTCTTCTGAAGGTGGTTTTTCCTGCATCGACTTCTGGTTTAGTGGATTGAGTCGGGTTTCTGCATACTAAGCTCCGGGTTCAGCGGAGGTCACATGCTCTTGGTTAACACTCACATGCTCTGACATTATACTGGTCTCAACATGGCGCAGGTACTCTTCTTTTTTTGATACCATTCTATTTTATGATTGCTGGTTTCTGGGTGTTGTCTTGCTGTTCCTGTTTGACTGCTTGGGTTCACGGGTTGTCCTATGTCTATGGAGTTCCCCCTCGTTGCTGAGGGCTAGTACCACCCATTTAAAAAAAGTGGGGATTAGGAGGGGTTTTGTTGGGTATCTCTGATTAGCAACCGGTCTGTGGTCTTTGGTTTTATCACTGGTATATATTTCTTCCTCGTTGGTATCTGACCCTACTTTGTCAAGGTTCCGGTTGTTATTTTATTTGGGTCTTTTTGGATTGAGGCTGGCTTGTGGTCTTGCTTTTACCACCAATTTATTCTTTCTCCAGGGTCAGGGTTCCGGCTGTTATACATGAGCTCTGTGTTTCTTTACCTTCTGACCTTTACTCTCTGTCTATGGACTAGGGTTTCACTCTCTGTGGTTCTCTTCCTACCTAGGGTTACGACCTTCTTCTGCTGTGTTAACTTTTGGGTTAACTCAAGTTATATACCCTATCTTGCTTTTCAATGGCGTCCACTAATCGAGTTTCCTCTGTTGTTAAGACTGTTACCACCTTTCCCTCACGCTATCGAGCATGACGTAAGTCCAAAATCCGAACGGCGCTGGATCACAAGCGCCGCTACGTCGTGGTCCATGACATTATGCTAGACAGAGTATCTGATCTCTGCCATCGTGCTCTCATCGGGCATTTGGAATATGTCTCCATGGATAAAGAGGCATGGGTTGCTTGGGCCACTCTCAACTAGAAGCCTATCCTGACCTATGTTCCTACCATTAGTCTTCTAGCCAATCGTTGGCTGGTCTTCGTTTTCCTTGATGACTCTAATGCCAACCGCATTCTTGATTCTCTATGGACTATTGACAATGGATCCCTAGTTCTCAGCCGATGGCACATGAACTTTGACCCTGTTAAAGAGCGGGTTGTCAAGCGTCATCTTTGGGTTTTAATGCCTGCCTTACCTTTTCCCCTCTAGTCAAAGGACATTCTCACTGGTATTGCCAATACCATTGGGAGATTTGTGGCCCTGGATAAGGATTTGCACACTACGTTTGATAAGCGCACTGCTAGAGTGTTGGTTGAGCTGGATGTCTCCCAGGGACTTCTTCCTGAAATCGAGATTGACTGCAATAGTGTGGTGATCACACAAAAACTGGATTATTTGAGAATGTCATTTCATTGCAGCTACTGTCACAAAACTGGTCACGTTCGAAAGTCTTGCTCCTTTCTTTTGCGTGGCACTTCACCCTCTATTGGCTTTGATGATTCCGAACCCACACTTGAGTGCACTCCTTCTCCCTCATCGCACAACCACATTACATCTGATTCTCTTCCTCACGATGATGTCTCTCCTGGACTACCTGCTCCTCCCATCACCCTGGGCCCTTATGAATCTTCCTCACCTACATTGGTTGGTGATTTGACCAAAGGAGAGCTTCTGTACATCAAGGATGTTGAAATTTTGGCTTTATCCTCCTCTCGACCTAGTAACGGTTTGGCTACAGACTCACGATCTCCTGTTCTTTCCTCGAGCCTTGATACCACCATCCCTCCTCCCTTTACACTGGAAAACTTCCCTCCGCTTACCCTTTCCTCTTCACCCCCTATTATGGCCCAGCCTGGAAGTCCCCTTTCTACCCCCTCCTTTGACGATCCTTCTCTCCTCAAAGCCCTAGATATTTTCACGGATAAAACCCCTACCTCTCCATCCATCCTGCATCAGGACTCAATATGATTCGAGAATGTGACCATCAGGAAGGCCAAAAAAGGTAGTAAGACATCTTCCCAAGCTCCCACGAGTCTTTATACTCCACTCTTGGCCCACATCAAAGCAGCTGCTAGATCCAACTCCTCCTCTCAGGAACTTAGAGCGTTGTCACCTGCAACGCGGTCTAACCCATGAATATTGTCTCCATGAACATTCGTGGGTTTGGGGGACCCACCAAACAGAAAGCCCTCAGAGACTTGTTTAATTCTCTCAATCCTGACATTATCCTTCTGCAGGAAACTATGTGTGCTCATTTTACTGCCCTCCGACTATTTGCTTACATGAAACCAGGCTGGGAACTTTGTGCTATTGATGCTCTTGGTCTATCTAGGGGTATCCTATCGGACTGGAACCCTAATCTGATTCGTTGTAAAGCCTTTCATTCCTTTGAAGGCATTCTCCTTAAAGCTTGTTTTAAAGGCCATGACTCTGTCTTCTCTATTATCAACTGCTATGGGCCCTATACAAACAAGATTTCCTATTGGGACTCTGCTATTGCTGGTGGTATCTTTAACTTCCCCAACCTCATCCTAGCCAGTGATCTCAACTTTACCATCTCTGATCTTGAGATTTGGGGTGATCATGCTCGTCTGGATCAACTTTCCCTTCACTTTGCTCAGCTTCCAGACTCTATACAGATGGTAGATCTTGCTCCAAGCAAGATTGGGCCTACCTGGAGAAATGGTAGAGTTGGGCCTGATGGTATAAGCAAAAGATTGGATCAATTCCTTGCTTCACTTAAATTACTCCCAACCTTGGGCTGCTATCACTCTTGGATCCAGCCTTCAGAAATTTCTGACCATTACCCGGTCTGTCTTGAGTGGAACTTCAAACAGAAGTGTCACCTGTACCCTTTCAAGTTCAATCGTGCATGGCTCCTTGAAGATGATTTCTCTAACCTTGTCTCCTCTTCTTGGTCGACCCTTGCTCCCACTACTAGTCCCATGTATGACTTCTGCTATAAGCTTCAGAGGCTCAAATATGATGTTAAGACTTGGGAAAAATTGAAGAATGCTTTGAGAACAAAAGAGATCACTGAGGTGGATCTTGCTATACACACCCTCCTTGCTACCCATCCCTCTGGTATTCTCTCGGAGGAGGCTTCTTCCACCCTCACTAGTCTAAAAAGTAGAAAGGATTCTTTGCTCTCTCATCTAATCCTCACATGGAAGCTCAAGAGCAAAGTTGACTGGATTCTGGAAGGTGATGCAAACACCAAATTTTTCCACTCATATGCTTCTGCTAGAAGGAATCACAAGGGTATTAGATCATTGCAGAATCAGCCTGGGCATATTATTGAGGATGACTCTAAGTTAAAGTCTCTGGGGGTACAACACTTTTTCGAACTCTTCTCAGATGATGGCAAAACCAATATTGAGGCTCATCTCAAAATCATTAGTCTTTTTCCTTCCTTTGTTCAGGCAGAAGATCATGATCCCTTCTTGTCAACTTTCACACTTGAAGAAGTTAAAGATGTCCTCAAAGTTTTTAAAAAAGATAAAAGCCCCGGGCCTAATGAGTGGCCGATGGAGTTCTACCTCCATTTTTTTGATCTACTGGGGCAGGATATTCTGAAGGTCATTGAACATTCTAGGCAAGAAGACAGGGTCATTGGAGCTCTCAATGCCACCATTAGAGGAAATTTCAACTCAAAATGGGCCTCCTAAAATGAACTAATAAAATAATAGTTAAAATAATAAAATAATATTTATTAATTTTGGAGGAAGA
>LPNX010138282.1:335260-363543 GCA_001517045.1 Pseudotsuga menziesii
TAGAAGGCCCATTTTGAGTTGAAATTTCCTCTAATGATTCATTACACTCATACCTAAGTGTGATCACCCTTCTACCCTTGTGGATTTTAGACCCATATCTTTATGTAATATGCTCTATAAGACTATCTCTAAATTGGCTGCTATCAGACTAAAGGAAGTACTTGATAAGGCTATCTCCAAGCATCAGATCGACTTCCTTCATGACAGGCAGATCATTGACCCAGTTGATATTGTACAAGAATCCCTTCACACAATCAAAACTGGTAATCAGAATGCTATGGTACTGAAACTTGATTTAGTTAAGGCTTTCGATAGAGTTAATTGGTCTTTCTTGAGGTTGGTCCTCCTTCAGATTGGTATTCCGAGTAGCTTTGTGAAATGGATCATGGGCTGCGTTGAGTCAGCTAACTTTGTTGTATTGATCAATGGGACTCCATCAAATTTATTTCCTGTGTCTAGAGGCATTAGGCAGGGATGCCCTCTGTCCCATCTCTTATTCATACTCACCATTGAAGGTTTAAGCCTTTTGATTAGCCAAGCTCATAGTATCGGAGCTATATCAAGCATCAAAATTGCTCCTGGTCTTCATCTTACCCATTTGCTCTTTGTAGATGATGTTGTCCTTTTTGGTGCTGGTACAGTGGCTGAGTGGCAGCGCTATAAGACTATACTTGACATCTTTTGCTATTCTACCGGTGTGGAGATCAATGCTGATAAGTCGTCTTTTCTTTACAACAATACTAAGGATCTAGTTAGACATCAAATTTCTCAGCTCATGCCTTATAAGATGGAACCTATTGCTGTAGGTTTTAAGTACTTGGGGTACTACCTCAAGCCACTAGGTTATGGCATACAGGATTGGAGATGGTTTCTACTAAAGTTCAAAAAAAAATTAAACAATTGGACTTATAAACTATTATCTCTGGGAGGCATATTGATACTTGTTAAATCAGTCCTGATGAGTCTCGCTGTGTACTGGCTCACACTTGCATGTATGCCCAATACTATCCTGAATTATATCAGATGATACATCTTCAATTTTTTATGGGGCAGCTCACAAGGAAAGAAGAAGTATCATTTGACTGACTGGTCTACCATCTCTAGACCCTATTCACTTGGGGGCTGGAACATCAAGAATCTTGAAGGGTTCAGTCTGGCCCTCCGAAACAAGAGCCTTTGGCTTGTTCTTAACGATACTGGGTTGTGGACTCAGATCATAAAGCACAAATACCTTAACAACACACCCGTTGATATTTGGCTCAGACAAAATACTTTCAAAGTCCAGGGCACATCTCATATGTGGAATGGCTTCATTCGTGCTATGACTTGGATCACTAGATAGCTCGGGTGTAAGACGAGCAATGGGAAAAATATTAGAGTGGGCATTGATCCCATTGCTGGGATATCCTCTGTATTTATTCTTCTTGCTGACCTCATATCGTACTTGGAAGATTATGGTATTCTTACCCTCTCTGCTGCACTTAACAGGGGCCTTACTACATTATTGAAGGATTATTGGATCTCGGCTGATGAACTTGAGCTGGGTGGTTCGTGGAAGGTTTCCTGGATAAACTATATAAAAGGTTTAATGCATGCTGGGATTCGGATCAGCAATCAACTTGACAAACTGGTTTGGATGTTTAATAAGTCCTCAGGTATGGTAAAAGCCAACCTCATGTATGATCTTATCGCTAACACCCTTGATCCTTATAGACCGGATGAACTCTTGATCAAGATCTGGAAATATCATCTTCCTCTTAAGATCATCTGTTTCTTTTGGCTCGGTCTGATGAATAAGATCAACACTTATGACAACTTGATTAAAAAAGGATGGATGGGCCCATTCTGGTGCTATCTTTGCAAATATGAATTGGAGTTTGTGGATCACCTATTTTTTGGATGCAGATTTACCAGGAAAGTTACTTCTCTCATCAAATCTTCTCTGGACATTCCAAATTTATGGAGAGAATCTAATTTTTGTCTTAATGCATCTTCTTGGATCAGCACAGGAAATACTCTGAAGTATCTGCCTCTTTTTTTTGCTTGGCACTTATGGTTAACTAGGAATAAATGTATATTTGAGGACTTGCAGCCTGACATTTACTCTACTGTCAGTACTATTAAACATTAGTTAGTGCTCTTTCCGGTCAAAGTTCATAACAGACTTCAGAGAAGATCTATAGGAACTGCTCCTATATTATCTTTTCCAGCAGGATTTTTCGATGGGACATCAGCTAACAATGTGGGAGGCATTGGTGTACAGTTGTTACTAAGTAATGCAAATTACTTTTGCTTCAAGCTGGGTGTAGGCCTGAGCACTAACACTAGATCAAAACTGCTAGCATTGTGGACTCTCCTACAGTGTGTGAACCAAATGGGTCTACCTTCTTTATTTTTACTTGGGGACTCGACTGTCATCATTAACTGGTTTAATCATAGATCAACACTCACACTACTCTCTCTTGATGGGTGGTGCCACTGTATCAGAGAGCTAGAAACAAACTTTATCCAACTCACTGCCACTCATATATAGAGAGAGCACAATTCCATGGCAGACAACTTATCCAAAGAAGCATTAACTATGCCTCAAGGCTAGCTTCAGTTTGCTGAATTCACCAATGGTGAATGTATTGATCAGGGCTCTTTATTTCTTTTTTAGCCCTTAGCACATGACCTATCTGTGTTGCTATCATTTTGACATCCTTTGGATGTAGGTTTTGACGAGTCTCAGGTTTCATGCACTATTCAGGTTCATGCTTCTTTGGATTAGCTATCCAGCTATTGTATGAACTCTCTATGATATGTAGGGTATGATGAGGATACAATTATCTTTCTCCTAGCTTACTCTTCACTTTAAGTATTTGTATGCTGATCTTAAGATGTAGACAGCTGTTATGTAAGGCCTCTCTCTCATAAGCTGTCTGAAGTAGAAGTAGATTGCAGTTACTATTGTTGATATGCCCATGATTCATAGCACCTGTTGATGATGTAAAACATTCCCTTTGATTTCAATGAAATAGCAAGGAATTGATATTTTCCCCTGAAAGAAAGAAAGTCAAAGAATATTGACTACACTAGTGCCTGGCCTTCGGCAAGGACTAATAAGAGGAGTATGCTTGGGTAAATTTAAAGTTGATATCTAGACATATTCAAAATATATATCGTCTTTAAATCCATTCCATGAGATAGAAATGCAAGACGAAGTAAGACATATAACATTTTTGAGAAAAAACTATAATCAAATAAAAGCAAATACATAAACAAGTTGACATGTGGCCTCGATAAGTGGTGAATGATATAAGTTACAAAATTACCATAGAATTCTGACGTTCTCATGTTTTCCACCTCCATCGCCAATTATTGTATTTCAAGGCCTCCAACTAAGTGATGGCGCCTTTCATACCTTCTTTATGTCTTTGCTCTTCATATAAAAGACGACAACTTACTTGGTCAATTTTACGATCTATTTTTCAACCAATATAATTCTTAAAATCTTTAATTTAATTTTAAATATCAATTCCGAATAATATTTAACACCATATTAAAAGGGTATAATATTGTTTTAATTAAATTGAGTTAGTTACATATATTTTGTATATAAATTTCAATATAGTGAACATGAGTATTGAAAAGAAATGTTTTAAATTTTAACCAATGTGGATATTAGAATAACAGGAAGTATTAATGAAGTAATTTGTAAATAAATATATAATTTAATTTGTGTTTAGTGCTTTAATTTTTTCAAAGAATATTTTTGACATTTTCTTATGTTTATTTAGTTTTGGTATTATTTTGCGATTAAAAATGTAAAAACAATTATAAAGTAGTGAAATATTTAATGTTTTTAGTGAATTTTTGTCAAATTAGTGGAATATGAAGGGTGTTCTCATGAAGATGGGTAACACTTTTTAAAAAGTGGAGGGAACAATTAATTTTAAAAACATAGCTCAATTGAGGGGTTTCTAGAACCTCAAGTTGATCTTTTAAAAGCTCGATCAAGGGCTTAAAACATCGCTCGATTGAGCTATTGAAAAATGCTTCCTCGAGGGTTTTGATAACCCTCGTTCGAGCTTTTGTAACTCAATCTATAGTTTTTAGAACCATCGATCAATACTTTTTCAATTGCTCGAATGAGCCACTACATTTCATAGCTCGATCGAACATAGAAGCTCGGTCGAGCATTGCTAATCCTTTAACTATAAAAACCCAACAAACTACAGTTATTTTGTTGCTATTATTGCCTAGAAATTTAGTGTAAGACTAAAAGAGACAAGTCACTGATGTGATATTTGTGTAATTAGTGTTAAGAAATGAGAAGCCCCCTATTCATTTGAATATAATATAGGTGTGGAGTAATTGAAGTCATAAATATGATAGATAAAAAATATGATTCCAATTACTCCACGTCCTATATCTGCAAACAAATATCTAGCGGAACTGGTAGTAGTAATGCATTTACTTGATTCTTCTTCAAGGTATTTGTTATCATGCATAGCCATATTTATTTTTGAAATTATATTTTATTAAATTTTATTATTATACAATTTTATGTTTGTCTTTCATTGAATTCAAAGAGCTTGATGTATCATAGACAATACTAGTTTTAAAAAATGTATTTTAAAAAAATTTGGGTTTCGATATTGTGTGCATACACGAATATGGGCACTCAATATTTTTTACTATTAAAGTTCATAAAATCTTGATTACTCTAAGAGCTCGATTGAGCTTTTGTTTAACCACTCATAAAATCTCAATCGATATATTTAAAAAACACAGGTAAAGGCTCGATCGAGGGCTTTAAAAACAGGATTTCAACCCCCATTTATGAAAAATTAATTCTACTTGTTAGGATATTATAAATCCACTCCATACTTAGGATATAATTAATTAATAATTTATGCTTAATTTCCTATGTACTAGACTAGGTAGTTGGCCTCCACTTCCATTACTTGGTCGATACTTGCCATATTTACCTCAGGAGTGCCTTATACTGGTTCTAGATAAGATTATTCCAACTTTATTGCTTTCCCAAATTAATAACTATGCCTTCTTTCCAATTTTCCTTTAGTTTGTTTTTTCCTGCTTTTCAATGGATAAGGTAAATCTAGTCAACTAAGAAACTTCTATCTTTTGTGGCCAACTCATCCTCCATGATTTTCTCTCCACATTCCATGATTAACAATATTTTTCATCACTCATCATCACTCACTCAAGATTTAGCCAATTCGTGATCTCTTGGACTGATTAGGAATGTGTTTTAGTCACCTATGGGGTTTTATCATATTTATTAATTCTGCTTTATGAGCTAGCATCATTTGTCTCCTTAGCAAGTCGATTTTACCACTCAAGGATGTATTTTTATGTACACTATTGTTGATCAATAATACATGGAATATTCTCCAGTCATTCTTCACTTCTCTTGTGTTCAACCTCATTATTCCTCTCTCTATTTTTGTTGTGCATGTTTGTGAGAAATATCTTGTAGCTAGATCTACATCCTGAATTTCTACATGGTATCAGAGCTCTCGGGTTATCAAGTTCTACATGAATATACATGTTATCAAATATTAGGATCTCAAACTATCAACGCTCTACTTAATATCATAGTACATCAAGCATCCAACCTCGCTTTGAAAGAAGAGCCTGATTGAGCTTACAAGTATTTCTTCTAAAGCTTTTGTGCAGATTGCAAAGAGCATATCCAAGAGTGCAACAACCACAAAGCATGGAATTTTCTTAATCTATGATCTTGACTCCCTTCAACTATTATGAATGGAAGGCCAATATTGGCATTCTATTTCGCAGTAAGGGTATCTACAAAGTTTCTGTGGCTTTAGAGAATGAGCCAAATGATGTTGTTGAGAAAGAAAAGTAGCATAATAGAATGGTTGAATTCTATGGATTACTTTGTCTCTCAATTTCTCCAGATATTCTTTTTCATATTGATGGTTTGACCACTCCAAATCAAGTGTGGACCAAAATTGAGTCTCTCTTTGGAGTACAAGATGAGATAAGATCACATCAATTGGAGAATGAGTTAATCTCATTGAGTCCAAGTTGTGTCGAATGCATTGAAGGTTTCTTCACCAAGTTCAAGTAACTTATTATTTTTCTCAAGCAATGTGGGATTGAGAATAAGGAATATCAATTGATTCTTTCCATACTTGCAAAATTGGGTCTTGAGTACTTAGTTTTTGTGTCAACTTTTCATTTTAGTAGGATTTATATTTCGAATTGGAAAATGTCTTCTTTTAGTGCATTAATTGACTCACTTACAAGAGAGCAAGACAAATTGATTCAGATGGGAGCTCTTAAAATCTACAAAAGAAAAGATCTTGCTCTTGTAATTCAAGGCAGAAAGAATGAAAAGTCAAAATAAATTCAAAAAGTGAAAGAGAAGAAGCCAAAGTCAGATGATGAAGATGAAGGTTCAAATTCAATGAAGAAAGTCAAGAATAAAGGGAGCTCATCCAAATGTTATTATTGAAGAAAAAGTTTTCATTATGAGAAGAAGTGTTTCAAGAAGAAAATGGACATCATGGCTCAGTTACTTTAGAAGCATAACAATGATGTACTAGATGAACTAGAGAATCCTGCTAAATCCTTAGAGCGTTGTCACAGTGCGCGGTCCCAAGGTAATAATAACTATGCCTTGAGTGCCAGAGTTAAATAATTTTCTCAATTCTATGATATAGATTCATTTTCTAATATATTAGAATCAGAAACATCAGTGTCTTCCTTGGATAAACACCTATCAGTTCACTAGATCCATCTCCCAATACTTGTGTTTTTTCACTTGTTCTCAACTTATCTTTATCCAATTGTTTCTCACTCCATTCAAATGCTTATGTTTGTAATTTATAAGTAAGTTTGTAGCATGATATTCAGGTTATGAAATCATCCATACCATTTACCCATCCTTTGAATAATCATAAGATTGTACAAACCCCGAGTTCACTAGTTGATTCCTCCATGGATTCCTATAAAGCGTCACTTGTTTCTGTTGGTTTCAAGTCTTGTCTATTTTTCACTGGTTGATTATCCATGTCATTAGTCATATTTGGACTTATTTTACACATGTTTGGATATGTTCTACACATCTATGGTTCATATTTCAAGTCCATATACCATTGATATTTACTCATCCATTAGTTTTACCTAGTTGCACATCCTTTTCCTACTATGGCCCTATATATTCATGGAGACACTATACCTTTAGTTTTTTCTACTGCATATGAAAATAATTGTGATATTTCAGAGTCCCTTAATCTCATTTCAGAGCTGGGAAGGTGTTATTTCATTTTGTAAGGAATTTATATGGTCTAGTTCACCATTTTGCATATATACAAGGAACTGATTGTATTGAGTATTTTACTCTTTGGGAAGGATTATGCACACATATATTTTCCTTTACTGATTATGTTTTCAGATCATATTATGTTGGAAACAAGAAGCTTTCAGATAATTCTCCTTCATCATCATATGATAAGCTACAAGGAGCCTCTCCACTTGTTTTTTGCAGAGACTACATTGATGCTCTAATGCATGATCATAGAGTTCACAAATTATTCATCAAGTTCTTCCACAAGAAGAAGTTCAATCAGGTCATCCAAGTGAATAAAAATAAAAAGTGAAGACATGTTGTTCATTTCTGTTCCTTGTCCTTTTTGAGGAACGATTTTTCCTATGTGGTTTTTCCTCTTTCCTTAGTTTTTGGACAAAATAAATCGTCAAAGGGTGACCATAGCCTTGTTGTTGGGACCTATATACATATTTATTTCTAATATTTTTTCATATATCCCATCATAAAGTCAGACTTAAATGGGGGTGTTAGAATATTATAAATCCACTCCATACTTAGGATATAATTAATTAATCATTTATGGTTAATTTCCAATGTACTAGACTAGGTAGTGTTGATGTATTTGTAAATTCGGAATGTATTCACTTGTATATTTCATATATTGTATTTGATTAGTCCCTGATGTTACTATTGGGAGAATCAATAATGTAAACAAGTCATGTAAAGTCATAGAGGTTAACCCTCCTAGTTGATCAGGGGTCAAAGTCCCCACAATTTCGGGGCACTAGGGTTATTAGACTCTCCTAGAGAAGTTGGACCTGGTAAGTTATTTTCAAGTCGGGCATTAGTATAAATAGAGAGTGAGCCTCTCTATTTATCACACAACCACTCACACTCAGTTGTAGCGCATGAGTGAGAGAGAAAAAGATGGGATAAGAAAGAGAACAACTGTTGGAGATCATCTTACTATCTTTGGGTTTTACTGTTTCCATTGGTGCTTATTCTATCTTATGAGGAAGTTGTGGGGTTTTCTCCTCTATGGTTTCCCCAAGGAAAATCTTTGTGTAAATTTTCTCTTGTGATTGATTGGTGTGCATGTTATTCTCTCAGATAATATCCTAAGATAATATTGTCTAATAGATCTAAAAATCTAACATGGTATCAGAGCTAACCTTAGCAAAAAACACTGTGCAGCTGCGAAATCTAGGGCTTCTTACGATTTGGGTCTCTCTCCATAATCCATCAAAAAAAGGAGGCTAGGATGAACCTCCATCAAAGGGTGCATCTTTATGTTGAAGCAGAATATGATTATGAGCACTTTCATTTTTTGACCCACCACTACATCAGGAATTAAGTCTTTTCACTAAAGAGGAATTTTTGAGTGAGCCCATGATAGGATTTCTCTCCTCTTCAAAATCAAAGTTTAGAGACAAAAATCAAGGTTTTTGGTTGGGTATAACTTTGGGAAAGTGAAACCCTAATATTCCTTGGAACCAGAAAACCAACATTGCAGAAGATCAACTCCAGATCCAGTTTTCAGCTTCTCAAATTGGTAAGATCTAAATCTTTTGTATTTCCATTTGAGGTTCTCAGTTAAGATGTATCATCACACCAAGCTTGAGGGAACTGATAACTTCTGAGCATGGAAGTATATGATCTCCCTAGTTCTTGAAGAAAATGAATTGGACTCCTACATCAGTGAAGAGGTTCCAGTTCCACAGGTAGATGAGGCTAAGGCCTTACACAAAATAAAATTGGTCATGGCTAAGAGGATTATTTCTGATTCAATCAAGGATGAACTCATACCATAGGTGTCCTCCCTAAAGGCACCTAAAGATATGTTTAATGCCTTTACCAATCTATTTGAAGGGAAGAACATTAATAGGAAGATGACTTTGAGGAACCAGTTAAAGAATGTAAAGATCTAGAATGAAGAGACCATATAGTCATACTTCACAAGGGTCTCTCAAATAAAGGAACAACTTGAAGCAGCAGATGAAGAAGTAGAGAATGCAGAAATTGTGATGACCACCTTGAATGGTCTCCCTAGGTCATAGGATTCTTTCATCCAAGGAATTTGTGCTAGAAACAAGCTGATCAAGTTTAGTAGGTTGTGGGAAGAATGCTCACAAGAAGAAGCTTGAATAGTAGCTCGAGAAGAAAAGATGGGAAATGAAGATCAAGCTCTCACAGTACACTCCAAGAAAAGAAGAAGGGACAATCATCATCACCAAGGTAAGCATTCTCACCAGAAATATAACTCTGGAAGATCAAGCAAGGATGCATCTAAACTCAAATGCTATACATGTGATGAAAGAGGACGCTTTGCTAGAAATTGTCCTAAAAATAAGAATGGTTCTCAAAATAAGAAGAACTAAAAAATAAGACATCATGCTCACACTGCAGAGGATGATGATCCTCCCAGGAAGAGAGTAAAACAAGAAAGTGAAGACTCTTCAAGTGATGAAGAATATGTTATGATCTCTGCTCTCACGGGAGCTGTCACACATGGAAGCAAAGATTGGCTCATTGACAGTGGGGATTCCAAGCACATGATGAGATTCAAGGAATCTTTTGTGAAACTATCTAAACATAATTCACCTCACAAGGTAAAACTTGGGGATGACTACCAATATCCCATAAAATGTAGTGGTGAATCCTCCTACAAGCTAGACTCTTTGAAAGTCTATGAAGATGAAGGATGTCTTGTTTGTACCAGGACTAAACTTAGAATCTCTTCTCCATATCTGCATTGGATGCAAATTGCATAAGGGTTGCATTTGTAGATGGCCAAGTCCTTATGTGGCCAAAGGGAAAGACTATAGATGATGCAGTAGTGATTGGGGAGCAAGAGGGAGGACTATAAAAGTTGAAGGGCCAACCAGAACAAGCTTTGGTCCATGAAATAGTAGATCCAAATGAACTTTGGCATAGAAGGCTTGCACATGTGCACTATAGGGCACTACCAATCGCAAGAAAAGATGTTGAAGGACTTCCAGAAATGTAGGAAAAACATGAAGGAGTTTGCAAAGGATGTGTGAAAGGAAAGAACACAAAGAAGACATTTCCAAGTAGAGAAAGCAAGGAAAAATGAATCTTGGAAATCATTCACTCCGATGTATGTTTTCCGATGTCATCCAACTCATTAAATGGGTATGTATACTATGTTTCTTTCATTGATGATTTTTCTAGGAAGACATACTTCATGAAAAAAAGGATGAACTATTCAACAAGTTCAAAGAGTTCAAAGCCTTGATCGAGAATCACACAGAAAATAAAATCAAGACTTTTCGATCAAACAATTGCAGCGAATTCACATCAAATCAATTCAAAGAATTATGCAGAGATTCAAGGATTAAGAGGGAGTTAACCACTCCATATTATCCACAACATAATGGGGTTGCAGAAAGGAAGAATATAATGATTATGGAAGCTGCAAGGGAAATGGTTCATGATCAAGATATTCCTATGCATGTATGGGTAGAAGCTGCTAGAACAATTGTGTATGTACAGAACCATACTCCACATAAAGTACTCGAGAATAAGACACCTAAAGAAGTATTCTCTGGTAGAAAAACAGAAGTTAGTCATCTCAAAATATTTGGCTTTCCAATGTACATACACATTCTGAAAGAAAAGAGGACAAAGTTAGATCCTTCAGAGAAGAATGGTATATTTGTTGGCTATAGTGAAATCTTGAAGGCTTACAGAATATACTTCCCAAGATTCAAGAAGATCAACATCAGTAGGGACGTAACATTTGATGAAGACTCATCTTGCAAAAAATCCATAAAGAGACCTATTGAAGACCCCGAAGAAACAAAAGTACCCAGAATACAAGATACAACTATGAATGATGCAACTCAAGAAGAAGATCGAGAAATAGAAGAACCTCGGGAACCTATAGATCCACCCCAAGAGAAGAACCCTCACAAGAGAAAACCTGCATGGGTATGAGAGGCTATCCAAGGTGCAGAAAGTTACGGGGCTCTAGAAGAAATACATAGAGAAAGGAAAAGAAATAGGTCCTAATATGACTATGTAGCCCTATTGTGTGGCTTCATTAATAAAGAACCTTCCAACTATGAAGAAGCGGTAGAGAAGAAAGAATGGAAGGATGCTATGATCGAGGAGTACTAGTTGATCATGAAGAATGATGTCTAGGATGTTGTCCCAAGACCAGAGGGGAAGTCTGTCGTGACTTCCAAGTGGATCTATAAGATCAATCATGCTGCAGATGGTAGCATAGAGAAATATAAAGCAAGATTTGTGGCTTGTGACTTCTCCCAGAAGGAAGGGATAGATTATGAAGAGAATGTTTCACCTATATCCAGATACACTTCCTTTAGATTGGTACTTGCTTTATCTGTAGTAATGAAATGGAAGATACACTAGATTGATGTCAAGAATACTTTCCTGAATGGTGTAGTGGAAGAGGAAGTGTATGTGGACCAGCCACTTGGTTTTGAGACACATGACAAGGAGACTCATGTGTGTAAATTGAAGAAATCCATGTATGGTTTGAAACAGGAATCCAGGACATGGTACGGTAGAATTGATGGCTTCCTATCCAATTTGGGATTTACCAAGAGTAAAGAAGATTTGAACCTTTACTACAAGGTTGAAGAAGGGAACCCAGTGGTACTTCTATTATATGTAGATGACCTGTTTGTAATGAGCATAGATGGGTTGATTGCTAATACAAAGAGGAATCTTGCTGCCGATTTAGAGATGAAGGACTTGGGTATGATGCACTACTTTCTAGGTATGGAGGTATGGCATAATGCAAATGGAATCTCCCTGGGATAAGGGAAGTATGCAGTAGAGATCCTAAAGAGGTGTGGGATGATGAACTGCAAGGCCATGACCATACCTATGGCATCGAACCTGAAGCTATTTAATGATGCTTCATTAGAGTCGGTTGATGCTACAATGTAACGTCAAATGATTGGATCCTTGATGTACCTGATGAATACGAGACCAGATATTTGCTTTTCTATGAACACATTGAGCCAGTTCCTAACATATCCTAGACATTTTCACTTGATTACTATAAAGCATATTCTGAGGTACCTAAAGGGTATAGTTGATTATGGGCTCAAGTATGAGGTGAATCAGAAGATTAACCTAGAGGATTATGTTGATTCAGATTGGGAAAGCAGTTCTATTGATAGGAAGATCACTTCAGGGTGCTACTTTAGTATAGGATCAGGTGTGATCTCTTGGTTTAGTAGGAAGCAATCCCACGTGGCCCTGAGTACAACCTAAGTAGAGTATGTCGCAGCTTGTTTGGCTAGTTGTGAGGAAGTGTGGCTCAGAAAGCTACTATCTGATTTGTTTGATCTCCAGTTGGATGCTACTTTTATATATTGCGACAACCAGAGTTGTGTGAAGTTATTGAAGAACCCGGTGTTCCATGACAAGTCGAAGCATATCGAGATCAAATATCACTATATCATGGATATGGTGCAGAGAGGAGGAGTGAATCTCTAGTATGTTGTGAAGGAAAAACATATATGTGATGTGTTGACTAAGCCATTAGCTAGAGTGATGTTTGAGTACTTCAAGGAGAAGCTTGGTGTTCTCTAGATCGAGGTCCCTCCAAAGGGAAGTGATGAGTTCATGAGCCCTTCTGACATGGATGTAGGATTGGTTCCTCCCATGGTCGAATATACGTGCAAAGCCCTTCTAACATGAATATTGGATTGGTTCCTCTCATGGTTAGATGTAAGTGTAGAGCCCTTCTCACATGAATGCTTGATTGGTTCCTCTCATGGTCAGATGTAAGTGTAGATCCCTTTTGACATGAATGCTAGATTGGTTCCTCTCATGGTCAGATGTAAGTGCAGAGCCCTTCTGACATGAATGTTGGATTGGTTCCTCTCATGGTCAGATGTAAGTGTAGAGTCTTTCTGACATGAATGATGGATGTGTTCCTCTCATGGTAAGATGTAAGTGTTGGGCCTTTTTTGACATGAATGCAGGATTTGTTCCTCCCATGGTCAGATGTGAGCATTGGGCATGCCTTTCTGACATGGATGTTGGATGTGTTCCTCCCATGGTCATATGCAAGTGATGGGAGGGCCTTTATGACATGGATGTTGGACATGTTCCTCCCATGGTTAGATATAAGTGTTGAATAAGATGAATACCTACATGGAGGCTAGGCCTACAACTAGCATGAAAAAGGGCTGGCTCTATAGAACTTCCTATGATGAGAAGAATTGAGAGATAGCACCAGTTGATCGAGATAACAGAAGCAGTGATGATGATGATGATCCAAGGATGATCCAGTGATGATACAACTTTGATGATGATCCAGTGACGATCCAATTTCAATAATGATCCAATGGTGATCTAGTTTTGATGATGATCTAGAGAAGAAGACTTGTGATAATGTATTTTGTCAAGAGAATACCTTCCTAGTTAAGAGGGAGTGTTGATGTATTTGTTACTTCGGAATGTATTCACTTGTATATTTCATATATTGTATTTGATTAGTCCCTGATGTTCCTATTAGGAGAATCAATAATGTAAACAAGTCATTGTTGGGAACCCTATATGCAAGTTAATTAAAGCCACCATATAGAGTGTTCAATATAAATTGTCAACCTAGGGAAGTCTCTTATTTCAAGGATAACATGCACTATATATGCTTTAACACTAAGTAGCTAATGCTGTAAGTAAATGTTCCTACTTTCCTATTCAGCCACACCCATCCCATAATCCACTTAATCTAATTTACTTTCTCAAGAATGCAATCACAAGTACCTCCTACGATTCTTAATCTAGAATTGAAAGATTCAGGAAATAACATCCAGATTAATTTTGCAGAAAGTAAAATCCCTGATTACCAAAGAATCTAAAGATCCATCCAATTATCCTGATTTAGTTATTCTAGAAATCCAAAGTACATGAATTGAATTCAGCTATTCTTGAAATTCAAAGCACATGAATTGAATTCAGCTATTCTAGAAATCCAAAGTACAGGAATGAAATTCTGCAATTATAAATGCAAAGGAACAAACTGTAAAGATCTAAATAAAACAATAATTGAAAGAACTAGGGATGAGCAGGGCTGTTAGAGTTATCGTACAGTTGCATAAAAGACAGTTAACCTATACATTTGACTGACACACCACACCACTATGGTTTTACAGGAGATGCAATTGATGATTATTCAAATGACACATTGTAAATCGATAACTGTTGCAACTTACTATAAATAAAAGGAAACTATCACAAAATCACACAGCTCAATAAATACAATACCTAATTAACATAGAAATCCCTATGGGAAGGAGGGCCCAGCGTTCACATAGAGATGCTGGAAGTAACACACGTTAAAAAGCCGATATTTGAAGAATCAAACTCCTTATATTAAAAAGTGGCAGATGAACAAGCAACCTTACTCACAATTGATACAATAATTTTGGTTAAAGGTTCAGCCCCTGGCTCATAATAGTTCCCCGCATTTATACAATTTCAATCATAACATCTTCCTACTATTATCATGCAGCCATGAAGATCTATGATCTTTAGGCTGCCCTAATTACAATAAGCTGTTACAGTCGTGGTAAGATGAGAGAAGAAGATATAGGGAAGTTGTTATTCGAGCCAGAAATAATGATCATGATTAATTGAGAAGATATTCCATGGATTATAGCTACTTTTGAGCAGCGGTGCACTGTTTCCTCCAAATTTGTCACAATTTGTTGTAGCTACCCTTGTACAACTTGCATGGAATAATACACTGAGACCGTGTTCTTTGGGCAACGATGGAATGGATGGCGATCAACTTTAGCAATGAATGTCCATCCCTCCTTTGGCATTATCATCCCACTACACCTGTATTCTCTATATCTCGAAATATCTTTATAAAACCATCATATGTTAGCATAATTTAAGATGTAGAGCCCTGATTGCCACAATCCTAAGCATTAATAAGATAAGACAAGGATTAACCATACTTGTATGACTTGAGGGACCAAGTGAGGGAAAAACATCTTTTTAGCATGCATAATAGAGTAGGATTAGGAAAAAAGAGGTGGATAAGGGTGGTAAAAAAGGGGCCATTTTTGGGCCCAACATATCCCCCCAACTGTCCTGTTGCATGTCCTTGTGCAACAACCTCCATTATTCTGAATCTGAATCTGGCATTATTCTTCGTTCTTGGAGGTAAGAAAAGTTGTATGGGGATTCAGATGTTCCTTATTTTTCTACAAATCCCTTATGGACAACATAATATCTCCAACACTTCTGCTCTTCTTCCCTTGTTAATGAGAAATATTCCCTATACGGTCTTGTTGGACACCAGATGAGAGGAAATTTAAATTTTAGTCCCAGGCAATTAACCCCACATTCCCACATGCATCCAACATAACCCTCAATCCTAGAAAGTGCTTGTTCAAAATTCCTGTAACAGTAGGGGTCCCTATTCTTAAGGGCTGGAGAGGCAACCTGCCATTTGTGTTGACTACCTTCCAAAGCCACTCGTTGATGCATGGAAATATGGCTGGTATAAGTAGAAATAACCCTTTCCTGAAGTTCCATTATATGTCGAGTTTGGATGGGACATGAGAGTAGACTCTAATGTCGGGTAAGGAGAATATGAGGATTTCAAGGTTTGCTTCGAATCCAAAGATTAGAATGGGCCTCATTGTGAGAGAAAGTTTGGAAAGACCTTTCCCACTGAACATTATTGCTCACAAAGGAGGCAAAATCCCTCAGCTGAACATCACTTGAGAAAGCAATAGGATTCAAATGGTGGTCCAAAGGACAAGCCATCTCATGAAAATAAATCTCACATAGCAAATTTTGGTCCTCAAAATCACTTCCCAGAAATGTTTCCAGGAATTTAGTTGAGGTTTCTATTTCATATGATCCCCCTTCCTTCACAGCCTTCATTTTAAACCAAATAAACTGCTCGAATAAAAACACAGGGTAAGAGGAGGATGGTACTCTAGTACCCAATAATTCCTGAGAAAGAGTATACAACTTGTCTTTTTCCACCTGCATGGACTTGAAATTTTTCAGCTCCTTTAGCTCCTTCTGTAGTTCTTCCCCACGGAGTTTCTGGGTCATGATTTATTCTGCCCATTTTTCCTTTAGTTCCCTGATGGTCTTTCTATTTTCAGTGAGGGAAACCATCCCTTCTTGATATCTCTCCACTTGAATCCTCCACTTCCTCACTTCTATTCTCAGGATCAAGAATTCTTCTGTAGGCTTCATGATTTCTTCTTCTTCAGGATGTTCTTCATTATTAGAATCCAAATTGATAAAATTTTGAGGAAGTTGAGTCCATACCTTATCACCTGATGTGCCACATTAAACATCCTGCACTTTTGAGATCACTTCTGTAGGTGCTGGTTCTTGTGTAACAGCATCCCTTCCTGGAATTTCTCTTGCAACAACTTCAACCATGGGTAGTCCTGAAACATATTCTGGAGATGCTAGTTGTTGTGTAATAACATCCTCTTTTTGGAGTTCTCCTATAGCCACTCCAATATCTGATTGTAAGGATGCTAGTTCTTTTGGGACAACCTCCTCCTAAATTTTAATCTCCTTTTCTACCTGATTATCAGCTGCAACTTCAATAGGGGGATGCAAGGCCACTAGTTCTTGTGTAACAGAGCCCTGCCCTTCTCTTTCTTCATGGTGTTGGGATTGTAGAGTTTATTTCATGTCTTTTTCAATATAGAGCTATTCCTTAAGGATTTCAGTGTCCCCTGAGGATTGTGATTACTTTTGTTCATCCTCTCCTAAATCCAAATCAGGAATGATATCCATTCCGGGGTTGGCTTCTTGTTGCATCCTGAGAGTCTCCATAGAAATTTCTAGGGATGTTGGTTCTTGTGTAGCAACATCTTGGTTAACTTCCTCATTTTCCTACTATTGGGATTCCATTTCTATTATCTATTTGTCCTGAGAAGGTTCAGGAGTCATAGTGCAAATTTCTTCATTAAATTCCAAAATGTTTTCAATCCCTGGTTCTTCTTCCCCCATTTGGGTGGAAACTTGAACAAGAATATTCAAGGATGCTGGTTCTTGTGTATCAGCATCCCGTTCAACCTCATCATCATTCTGTTGTTGGGGTTCCATCCTTATTGGTTCTGTGCCCTGAGAAGGTTTAGGGGTCATAGTGCAAGATTCTTCAACAAAATCAGTAATAACCTCATCCTTTGGTTCATCTACCCCAATTTGGGTGGCAATTTCGATAGGAATATTCAAAGATGCTGGTTCTTGTGTATTAGCATCCTATTCATCCGCTACTTCCCTTTGTTGTAGTTTCTCTTAGGGAGCTTCACCATCCTTCCAATCAGGTTGTCCCTATTCTTCCATAGCTGTAGGTGCGGGCTATTGTGTCACAAAGGCATGAACTATGACCTTGTAACCTAACTGGTTAAATGTTTCTCCACACACAGGACAAACCACTCTTTCTTCCTCATCACCAACCTCAGCAAGAGTCAATCCTTCTAATTGGTCTACACCTTCAACCAATGTGTGCAACTTCCTTTCACCCTCTTTCCTGCACGCTTCCTTCCAATTTTCTAGTTCCTTCTGGAGTGACTATACTTCCTCCTTTAATAGCCCATTTTCATACATAAGTCCTTCAATTTGAGGTTCTTATGCAACTAGTTCCTGTGGGGCATCATTTGCTTTGGGTGTCAGAATGGGGAACTCGATTTGTGCTTCTAGGGTTTCCCATCTTGCCCATGTTACTTCTGCTACTGTAACTGACCTAGTTATTTTTCGTCTTATTGGTGGTGATGCCCATATTTCATCTTTTGATCTCCTTTTTTTTTCGTGGTGCTGGAATTTCCAGATTTGCAGCTGATGTGGAAGGGATATCTTCTGTTTCAAAATTTTCTTGTTCTTCCTCAATCAAAGTTCCTCCCCATTCAGGGGAAGATTCAATGGTCAACACCTCCATGTTTTCTTCTGTTATCATAGCTCTAACATCTTCGGTTTCAACTGTCGCAACATCTAATGCTGCCCCAGTTTCAGCCTCTGCTATCAGAGTTGCCATATTATTTAATCGCTCTACAGGGTTTTCTTATGCATTCTCCTCCAATTGTTCTACTTCACCATCCTTCCAATCAGGTTGTCCCTGTTCTTCCATAGCTGTAGGTGCGGGCTATTGTGTCACAAAGGCACGAACTATGACCTTGTAACCTAACTGGTTAAATGTTTCTCCACACACAGGACAAACCACTCTTTCTTCCTCATCACCAACCTCAGCAAGAGTCGATCCTTCTAATTGGTCTACACCTTCAACTAATGTGTGCAGCTTCCTTTCACCCTATTTCCTGCACGCTTCCTTCCAATTTTCTAGTTCCTTCTGGAGTGACTGTACTTCCTCCTTTAATAGCCCATTTTCATACATAAGTCCTTTAATTTGAGGTTCTTCTGCAACCAGTTCCTGTGGGGCATCATTTGCTTTGGGTCTCAGAATGGGGAACTCGATTTGTGCTTCTAGGGTTTCCCATCTTGCCCATGTTACTTCTGCTGTTGTAACTGACCTAGTTATTTTTCATCTTATTGGTGGCGATGCCCATATTTCATCTTTTGATCTCCTCCTTTTTCTCCGTGGTGCTGGAATTTCCAGATTTGCAGCTGATGTGGAAGGGATATCTTCTGTTTCAAAATTTTCTTGTTCTTCCTCGATCAGAGTTCCTCCCCATTCAGGGGAAGATTCAATGGTCAACACCTCCATGTATTCTTCTATTATCATAGCTCTAACATCTTCGGTTTCAACTGTCGCAACATCTAATGCTGCCCCAGTTTCAGCCTCTGCTGTCAGAGTTTCCATATTATTTAATCGCTCTACAGGGTTTTCTTATGCATTCTCCTCCAATTTTTCTTCTTGGTATCCTGACTGATCCTCTGATCTAGTCTCATTCCCCCCCCCCGCCCAACTAAATTGGAGGGACTCCGAACCTCCTATTTCTCTTCATTCCCCCCGAACTGTTGATTGGAAGGATCTTCTTGGTTTTGAATAGGCCCCATGATTACAGGTACTTCTACTTCCTCTTTTATTGAAACATTGGGAAAAAGGGAGGGTTCCTGAATTTGACCTGTAAATTGCTCCCAGGTTTGGTTCTATTGAGACAAGGCCCGTAAAATTATTAATTTAATTAGGCCATGGTGGGTAAGGGAGGAGTTTGGATGCTTGGCTGTTCTGACAAACCCCGCCATATGGTGTAAATCATTGAATAAATAAAATGGAATGTTTAGCAAGGCCTTGTGACAAAGATGAGATAATAAGGAAATTCAGAGTAATAAACCATTTGATACATACCTTCACAGGTGATATACTTCTTGAGGAAAATTGCTACTTGATCCCATGGCTGAGGCAGTGACTGTAACGCTATCCCCCTCCATGACTATTGAATGTGCTCCCCTTCTCTCAGAAAATCCTCTACTGCTGCAAGATTGTGGGTTTTTTGTCCAAACCAGGCTCTACCCACCTGAGGAAGGATAGTGAGCTCAGCCACTATTGCTTCAGAGACTTGGATACGTAACCCCCAAACTTCTGAGTGGGTTTTTATATTATTAAAGGAAAATTGTAGAGTTGTCTCATGATGAAAACCATTCAGGTGTTGGAATAATTCAGTCCATCCCGCAGCTTCAAAAATAACAAAAACTTTGGCATTTATTCTTAGTTCTTGCGTGTTTGGAGGTTCATGCCAAGCTGGGATACCCATGTTTGTTTGCCTTTAGAAGTGTGTTGCAGTTCAAGAGATTACAAATCCTGACAATGGAGGTTAAAGCACAAAATATGCATGAACAACTGAGAGTGGAGTTGGGTAAATTCAGAAATTTTCAGAGCATAGGAATGTTTGGAATTTATCCCAAATTAGGAAAGGTGGTGGTTATCAGGTAACATAAATAGTCATTAAGTCGTACGAGTGGATGGTTAATGATATGCAGGTGTAATAATGGGCACAGAAAGTAAGGTATGATTAATATTGTCATATCCAGTTAATACTTAATCAAGTAGATAATCAGAACCATACCTTCAAAAATATGTGATGAATGGTGACCTTTGGAAAATAGTAGAGTGTGTGAAGTGCAACCATTTAAGTGTAATCATTATTGAAGGTATACTGTAATGACCTTTTCTATCGGTGAACCAAAACCATCATGTCAAATTGGTCAAAAACATTATGAATGCTGGAGTATAAATAGGAATCGACGGTATCAGGAATTGGAGCAAAATATGGAAGAGTCGCTAACCACGGTTGCAAAGAATTCTACCAATAATGGAGGATTCACAGCCACAGACCATATTGAAATCAAGTAGTTTAGCAAAGTCATGGCCTTGGATTATAGAAAAATCAGCCAATTGTGGCAAAGTCACAACTTTGGGCAGAAGAACATTCATTGACGACCTAGTTGATAGAACCAATTCTTCTACCGAGGCTCGCTATCAAGAGACACCCATTAAAAGAATCCCTATCACCCCTGGAGTGGTAGCATCAGTCTCTATAGTGGAGAACACATGAGGAGCTGCAACACCCTCGGATACCCCTGCAGAGGAAGACAAAGTTAGTACTGCAGGATCGGCTGATCGATATTTGATCTATCACATTAACGGGAAGGTTGTGACTAAAGAGGAGTGGACACAGTTCCATCACAAATTTAACGATCAGTGGAAGAAAAAAGAGGATAAAACAGAAGAAAATATGAGTAACATACGCGATCCCGAAGAGGAAGAGGCAATGGGAGAAAATCATCATCATGAGGGTAATTCCTTTCCTGAACGGACGGTGGCTACACTTCAGTTCCAAATTCAACAACTAGAAGGGATAGCCCCCATGAAAAATATATCGCCATCGGTGTTTCCTAGCTTTTATGGAAAAGTGACAGAGGATCTGGATGAATTTCTTTTCAAATTTGACATCCTCTATTGTAGCTATGAATACACCACCAATGCACAGAAGCTAAAACTCTTCCTTGCCACTCTGAAGAACAATGCATTATGTTGGTTTATGAGCCTGGGAGGCGGAACTTTCACTAACTGGGACATGATGAAATAGGTGTTCCTGGAGAAATATCAGGAGTATTGCAATACCAAGGATAAGAGAGAAGAACTGTTTAAAATGGTATAGAAGGATGATGAAAGTTTGGAAGACTTTGTCGAAAGGATTTTATATAATGTGCAGAGAGCTGGCCAGACTAATATGGGGTTAGATGTGCTCAAAATAATCCTACTTTGCGGGATTAGGGATGATTTCCTAGACATGTTAAACCTGTTAGGAAAGGGGGATATCTCCAAGGAGTCCTTTGAAAATATCGTGGAACTGTGCAAAAGGTACTCTAAGGGGTCTTCCAAGAATAATAGACGGGACAAATGGGACAAATTAGAACGTGATGTCTTCGACATAATGAAGAAGTCATCTAATGGAGGAGCCACCCATGCAGAGATAGGAAATCTCCTCGAAAATTTCAAAACAGAAATGATGAGCTCCATCTCCTCGGAAATATATGTCATGAGGAAAAAGTAGAAACAAATAGTAGAGGATCTCACACTAGGTGTATTCTGCCCCAGATGTAGGAAGAACCACCCTCTAAAGGAGTGCCTGCTCGACAAGGTAGAAGTGTGTCAGCTGTGCGAGCTGAACCATGACACAAAAGAATGCCTATCACTACCTCAAGTGAAGGCTATTCTACAAACATCATCTCCAGAGGTGGAACCAACTTACTTTATTACACAGAAAAATCCCTGGCAGCCTCGAAATCAAGGTATAACTCCAAACTCGTTTCCATTTTCGAATAACATGAATAATTGGAATAATATACAGCATATGAATACACAATTCCCTTCATATTATTCTAATCCTCAATGGTACCCCTCTTAACCTTCAATGCAAAATTTTAACTCCTAGAACCCCTGGGAAAAACCACCACAACCACCAAACGAACCAAATTCTTGGTCTCCTGGATGGAGGAATTTCCATCCAGGGAACGAGTTTCCCCATAACCAACCATCTCAACAGATTCCACATCAAATGTTTTCTCAAGAACCATACCCTCCTCAATATCCTCAGCCTTATCAGCAGTCGCAGTTGCAACTCCAGAATAATGTTGTCCCCAATATGCCGATACGACTTCAGCTGCCTGCTCAACCTAACCTTAACCCAAATAATAAAGCAATCCATCAGTTTGAGACTGTCAACATGCCTTCTTAATCCCTTACTCCTGTACCTTGCAATGATATTTGCTTACGATTAGGAAAGGTAGTGGAGCCTTTGACCATTGAGGATGTTCCATCCTCTATGCATGAAGAAGGGATGAATCCACAATATTTATCCAATGGAGCGACGCCCATTATTGAAGATGCTGAACATCCTACTAATATGCCGGCTGAAACATAGAACGATGCATCTGTCTACACACAACCTACCTAGTTGATTAGGGAACCGCCATACCCTGAAATATTAATGTTACCAAAGGTAGTGGGAGAACCTCGGTTTAACCTATTAGGAGAGTTAAAAAATATTTATGTTAAAATTACCCTCCTTCAGGCCCTTCAAGATGTACCTATCTATGCCAGAACTGTTCAGGATTTGTGTACAAGGAAACTGGGAAGGAAACCCAGGGATCCTCCCACTGTTCATGTCATAGAAAAATTATCTGCATTAATAATGAGAAAACCCTCTTAACCAAATACGATGACCCTGGGAATCCCACTGTCACTTTGTAGATTGGGCAGACATAGATACCTAATGTACTTGTAGACTTAGGAGCAACAATTAACGTTATGATTATTGAAACTGTAAGAAAACTTGGGCTCACTAATCTTAGGCCAACACCCACCGTTTTAGAACTGGTAGATAGATCCACTATTAAACCTGAAGGAATTTTGGATGATCTCATTATCTCAGTTGATTCTTGGGAGTACCCTGCCGGCTTCTTGGTTTTACAATCTATTTCGCAGTTAGGAGGACACCCATTGATATTGGGAAGACCCTAGTTAGCTACAGTTGATGCTTGCATCGGCTGTTGATCTAGGTCTATGACCATATCAGATGGCACCAAGATAAATAACCCCACTCTCTATCCTCCAGCTTGACTGAGCTTTGAAGCTGAAACTCCATTATGGATGGAGCTAGAGGAAGAAGAGGGTGTTCAGCCATTATTAACAATAGGGAAGGCCTTAACTTTTAAAGATGAAACTAAAGACGATGCCATTAATAATTTCATCAGTGAACCTGCTTCTGTCAATAAGAAGATTTATCAGATCCTGAATACCACTCTAGGTGAAGAGGAACAAGAAAATATCACAGAAGAGGCATTGGTCAGTGACACTCCTATAGTTCCAGTGTTGAAAAATTCAAAAAGTGTTCCTATCAAGGTAGAGTCTGGAAAAACCCTGAATATTAATCCCAGCCTTTCCCTAGATGAACATAAGCACTTGATCAGTCTCTTAAAAAACACAAGGGGGCATTTTCCTAGGAGTACACAGACATGAGGGGTATCCCCTTTAATCTGTGCACCCATCACATTTATATCAAAAGTGACTCCTAGCATGTGTACCAACCTCAATGACAAATGAACCCCAATCTTAGGAACACAGTGAAGGAAGAAATTCAAAAACTCTTAGAAGCAGGATTTATATATCCCATTTCAGACAGCGAGTGGGTGTCTCCGCTCGTAATAGTACCCAAGAAGAATGGTAAATGGAGAGTCTATGTGGACTATAGAGAGCTGAACAAGGCAACACAGAAAGATCATTTTCCCCTGCCTTTCATCGATCAAGTACTTGACACCTTATCCGGGAAGAATTTTTTCTCCTTCTTGGATGGGTTTAGCGGGTACAATCAAATCCATATTGCTCCTAAAGACCAGGATAAAAATACCTTCACCTATCCCTAGGGAACTTTTGCATACAGAGTGCTTCCCTTTGGCTTATGCAATGCACCAACCACATTTCAAAGAACTGTGATTGGCATATTTTCATAATTAGTTAATGATAGTATGGAAAATTTTATGGATGATTTTAATCCTTATGGCAGAGATTTTGAAGAAGCATTGAAAATTTTGGAAAAGGTTTTAACTCGCTGTGAACAGACCCAACTATCTTTGAGCACTGAAAAGTGCCATATGCTGATGAGTGAAGGAGTGGTGTTGGGGCATTTTATCTCTGTTGATGGCATCTAGGTGGACCCCTCTAAAATCAAGGTAATAAAAAATATACCTACTACTGTAACTCAAAAGGAAGTGCCAAGTTTCTTGGGGCATGTTGGATATTACCGAATATTTATAGAAAACTTTTCCAAACTTACCTCTCCTTTGTTTTCACTATTAATGAAGCAAGTACAATTTATCTGGAATGAGGCATGCCAGGAAACGTTTGTTAAACTTAAGGAGAAGCTATCCACATCTCCCATCCTAAGAGGGCCCAATTGGACCCTGCCTTTTCACATTTCTTCAGATGCTTTTGATACTGCCATTGGAGGAATTTTAGAACAACAGGATGGTCAAGCACCTTGTGTAGTTTATTATATTAGTAAAAACTTAGCCCCTACTGAACTTAATTATACTGTTACCGAGAAGGATTTTTTATCCATTGTTTACTCCATTAACAAATTTCTATATTATATCACTGGATATCCTACATTTGTGCACACTGACCACTCATCCATCAAATATCTAATGAATAAACCTGTTTCCAATGCCAGGGTAACTAGGTGGCTGCTACTATTACAGGAATTCGATATTACCATTATAGATAGACCTGGAAGAGAAAATGTTGTCACTGATTTCTTATCTCATTTTACTAATAGTGATGATACTTTTCATGTTGAGGACTCTTTTCTAGATGAACACTTATTTGCAGTTTCATCTCACTCCCCTTGGTATGTAGATGTCACTAACTACTTGGCTGCAGGAAAGGTTCCAACACATTTGTCCAAAAGAGAAAAGAGGAAAATTATTCAACAAAGTGCCAGGTATTGTTGGATAGACGGTCATCTCTTCTACACAAGCCTTGATATTGAGATCAGAAGATGTGTAAGAGAAGATGAAATATTCCATATTTTGAAGACCTGCCATGATGAGCCTTGTGGGGGGAATTTTGCAAACAGGAGGACAAGACACAAAGCGCTGAGAATGGGCTACTATTGGCCGACCCATTTTAGGGATGCAAACGGATATGTCCAGTCTTGTGATAGTTTCTAGAGGATGGGCCAACCCAATAGATTATATCAAATGCCTCTTCAACCACAAATGGTGGTTGAACCCTTTGACAGATGGGCCTTAGATTTTGTTGGTCCTATCAGCGCTCATTTCAGGAAAAAAACCTACATATTGGTTTGTATCGACTACATGATGAAATGGGCAAAAGCTATGGCTCTGGTGAAAACCAATGACCATGCTATGATCGATTTCCTGTATGGTGAAATCTCTACCCATTTTGGAGTACCCAAGGAAGTGGTTACCGATGGAGGACCTCAGTTTGTGTCAAATCAATTCGAAGCTCTGGTACAAAAGTACCATATTTAGCACCAGATAGCTTCACCATACCATCCCCAAGCCAGTGGCCAGGTGGAAAGCACTAACAAAGTTATTGAGGCCATCCTTACCAATACGGTCAAGAGCCATTGTAGGGATTGGGCTGATAGACTTTCAGAAGCATTGTGGGCATATCATACTACTTGGTGCAACACTACAAGTTTCTCTCCTTATGAATTGGTGTATGGGAAAAGTGTTGTCTTCCCGATTGAATTTGAAATTAAGACTTTGAAGACAGCTACGGAGATAAACTTAGATGTGACTGAAGCTCAGAAGAGAAGATTGAATCAATTGAATGAACTTGACGAGAATAGTTTAGCTACTGTGGATCAGACATTATTAATCTAGCAATAGAGATCCAACTGACACGACGGATTCATCAAAAAGAAATTATTCTACGAGGGAGACTGGGAATTATTATATGATTCAACATTCAAAAGGGACTTCAAGGGTAAATTACGCACAAGATGGTTGGGCCCATACCTGGTAGACAAAGTATTTGATAATGGTATAGTCCTCTTGGTAACCATTGATGAGAATCGTGCACCATTATTTGCTAATGGTCACAGGCTGCGACTGTACCACAATCCCATTTCAAAATACGCATTCACTTCATAGATAGCAGCTGATCCGGACTACCAGTTAAAACAAGGGCAAGAATCTTTCTTTGCCCTTGTCAATCCTTAGTTAATTGCTGTAGATCTTACATAAATTTTTTGTACATAAATAAATTGATATTTTTACTATTATTGTTATCTTTTTCTTTTGCACTTGATCCATTTTAAAAAATAAATAAAATGTGCAGGGAAGCGCCTAAGGAGTGGTGGTCATTATCGGTCCTATTGACCAAGGTCATCCTTCTGTAACTTTCTACATCAGAAGAAAGTTCCTTGAACATATCTGTTGCAGCCGCAACACATTCCTTTATCCCATTCCACATAGTTGCAACACCTTCAAAATCATTAGCTTTTCCCCCCTTTTGTGTAGCTGCAACACCGTAAATTCCTGCCCTTTACCCCCTTTTGTGCAGCTGCAACATCGTAAATTCCTTCCATTTACCCTGTTTCGTGCAGCTACAACATTGTAAATTCCCGCCCTTTACCCTATTTTGCACAGCTACAACACCGTAAAACTTCCTTCCTTTACCCTTGTTTCGCATAGATGCAACACTGTAAATTCCCGCACTTTACCCCATTCTACGCAACTGGAACATCGTAAACTTCCGCCCTTTACCCCGTTCTGCGCAGCTGTAACACTGTAAATTCCTGCCCTTCACCTTTTCTGGCAGCTGCAACATCGTTCCATTTCTACTATGTTTCCCTTTCTCGGCAACGACACCAAAATGTTGGGCACCCTATATGCAAGTTAATTAAAGCCAACATACAGAGTGTTCAATATAAATTGTCAACCTAGGGAAGGGGTGATTCCATGAAGATGGGTAACACTTTTTGGCCAAATTTGGCGATGAAAACCTGATTTTTTACTCATGTGCTAGATAGAAGCCCTCAAAACGCATATATGCCATGTGAATTTTGACTTGCAGTAAGAAAACAAATTGTAGAATATTATGTTGGCTTCATAGTGATATTTTTAAAAAAATATTCCGATGTCAGTTAATGTCTTAATTTTTGCATTTAATGAACTGTGTGACCTTAAAAATTTGAAGAAGCTAATAAGTGGCTCGTGTCCACGTAGAGTAATTTAATCTTGCATTAATAATTATAAAAAAATAAATATATGAGCATGATCTACATAAAATGCAGTGTGATGTACATATTTTTTTGTTAATTTTTTTCGCATTATACAATTATTTATTATTTTTCGAAAGTGACCGCATTCGATTTCAGCATCGTTTTAAACACATATTTGTCCACGTAAAGGAATTTTTTCTATTTTTTCAAAAATTGAAAAACCAAAGATACCCTTTTGAAGAGGACACGTCGATATGTGATGTGTGCATTTTTAAGAATTTTTTGGCTGTGTATTTTTAACTCTGCGGATTTTTCTTTGCGCTGCTTCGAAGTTGCAGTGTGGTTTTCTAAGTATAAGTTTTAGAAGTAATTAAAAAATAAATATCATATGAATGCCAAAATGCATGTATGATACGTCAATGGATAGAAGATTCGTTGGTGAATCTATCGATATCAACTCCGCTCAGTTATGTGCTAGAAATGGCAGGGTTTACACATCTGCAAGGCACAGGAAATTTTCCATTTGTTTGAATGTGGGCTAAGTCTGTTTTTTTAAGCCCTCGACCGAGGTCTGAAACTCGACCGAGGTATTTGCTCGGTCAAGGTCCTTTGAAACTAAAACCCGCGGGTGAGTTCAAACATTAATGAGACTCCAACTACTAATTTTAATATGTTTCCCACGTAAATTTTTAATTAAAATCTATATAAACATGTAATTCATCCTAAACTAAGTCTCCTTCAAAATTGCCTTAGAATTTCATTGAAAAAAA
>LPNX010138286.1:0-15604 GCA_001517045.1 Pseudotsuga menziesii
GGGATTGAATATAAGAAAATCCATCCATGTACAAATGATTTCATTTTATACAGAGATGAATACTAGAACAACGTAGAATGCCTTGTTTTCAAAGAGAAGAGATATCATACATATGTACAAGGCCCTACAGTTCCAAATAAGGTTTTTGCCACATTCCAATTATACCTAGACTTCAACAAATGTTTCATTTCAACTCACTTGCACAATTGATGGACTGACATGCAAGCAAAGAACAAGAATAAAGATGGATTCATGTGAACTCCATTAGACTGCAAAGTAATAAAACACATAGAGAAAAAATGGCTAAGCAAATTAAAAAATGAATCCCGTAGTATTAGGTTTGGTCTTGCAATAGATGGACTGTGCCCATTTTCTTTCATGAGAAATATTCATTTTGTTTGGACAGTCGGATTGATAGTATACAATATTCCCCCATGGATGAGTGTTAGAAAGGAGCACCTTATGTTGACTCTCATTGTTTTGGGAAAACATGAAGTAAAACATATGGATGTTTATATTTCACCTTTTATTAATAATATGCAATTGTTATGGAAAGGCATAAGAATTTATGACATATCATGCCCTCTATCAAATAGGTCTTCCATGTTGTATGGTGTGCTATGTTGGAATATTCATGATTTCCTAGGACTGGGTGTTGGTTCATGTAAGAACAAGTATTTATGTATTTCATAATTTATTTTCATCCCAACTTTCATACTTACTTTTATAATATTATTTTGATATTATTAACATTACTTATTGAATTGCAGGACTTCAAACAANATATTTATGTATTTCATAATTTATTTTCATCCCAACTTTCATACTTACTTTTATAATATTATTTTGATATTATTAACATTACTTATTGAATTGCAGGACTTCAAACAAATGAGATACTTTCATGTCCAGGATGTGTAGAAAAAATTCAAGGGTAGTATTATAAATATTGACATAAATTAATTTATGCAAACGATAAGGTTTTTCTACCACTAGATCATAAGTTTACAAATCGCCTGAAGAATCAATTTGATGGAAAAGTTGAAAATATAGGCCCTTCCATGATTATGGGTCAAAGTGATTGGCTTAAGAAGTATGAATATGTTGAATTGAAAGCTTGGGAGGNACCTGAAGAATCAATTTGATGGAAAAGTTGAAAATATAGGCCCTTCCATGATTATGGGTCAAAGTGATTGGCTTAAGAAGTATGAATATGTTGAATTGAAAGCTTGGGAGGATTTTTTTTGATCGGGGTGATTCAATTGAACAACTGGAACAAGTTGTATTTAATATGCCAAAATGAATGAAAATGAAATCCATATTTTATGAACTCCCTTACTGGATTGGGAGGATTTTTTTTTATCGGGGTGATTCAATTGAACAACTGGAACAAGTTGTATTTAATATGCCAAAATGAATGAAAATGAAATCCATATTTTATGAACTCCCTTACTGGAAGGATCTATTAGTATTTCACCTATTAAATATTATGCACATCTTCAAAAATGTCTCATATTCTATATTTCTACATATATCAGGAAAATTTTATAAGGACACCTTGTCTTCGAGGAGAGATATTGCTCTTTCGCGTACCAAATTTGATAGAAGTAATTTGTGGCCAAATAGGGAAACTGAAACATATGTATAAGGTCCATGGATTTTGGAAAAAAAAAGAGCTAAACCAACTAAAAAAACCATTTTTTCAATAAGGACACCTACTAGCAATGGGTCATCATTGCAAAAATATTTTACAATTGATAGACATNTTTGGAAAAAAAAGAGCTAAACCAACTAAAAAAACCATTTTTTCAATAAGGACACCTACTAGCAATGGGTCATCATTGCAAAAATATTTTACAATTGATAGACATATCACAGGATTTAAAACATGTTATTTTCGTAATTTTATGAAGGTATTATCACCATTTAACTTTTATCGGTACCATTAATTAAGTAATAAATATATTTTGATATTCTATTGTGTGAGCAAAATCACTAATGACATTTTATAAATATGTTTGATAGCATATAATGCCACTAGAAATTAGAGAAGATTCATGTCTTACCGTTGACTTAAAGAATGCCATAAATCAATTGTCATCATTTACAAGGTATGTGGTATGATATGTTCATGTGTGAAAGACATAGAGGTATTATATTGCATTTTTATTTTGACTAAATTTTCATACTAATATATTATTCTTATATTAGGTGGGTAACCTCCAAGGAGATCCGAAAATGTGAAGTGCCAAAATGGAAGAAGGAAATTGCAGAAAGTGTATGTGTATTTGAGTAGGAGCTCCCTGCAAGTCCATTTAATTATACACCTAGTCGATGACATTGAACTGGCCATTTTCATATCAGTGAGGTGGATGTTTTTCTTTGAGATGTACATGAAAAATCTAAAAATATATTTCCAACAAAAGGCACATCCATAGGGTTTCATGGTTGAAGGGTATGCACTGAATGAATAATTTTTCTTCCTATGTAAATTCCTTGGTAAGGATTTTAAATATGGGCCATGCTTCTGGGATGATGAATGAGCATCGTATATTATTGATGGAGAAAAACCACAATATAATGGTGTTTAAGTATAAATTGGTAAGTAAATTCATGATCATTGCGGTTATTTTTATTGCAATCATTAATTTACTCTGTAATTTATTTGTCAAATTAACAACATGACATTTGGAGTTTGAAATAAACATGTTGACATGTAATAGGTGTAGACAAAAGTGCTATACTCAATAAGTTTCTTATGTACCACATGGACTTTATGAACAAATGGATTGATTTGTATGATAAAAAATAGAATAAGTGGTAGAAGCAAGGAGGTAGTTTAAGAGATCGAACCCAAGGAATACTCCACTTCACACTAATTTACTTGGGGAATGGGGCAACGATTGCACACTAGAATGGCTCACTTAACAAATTCAAAATCAAATAGAAGAAACAAGTATTGATTCAAACATAACAGAGGATGAAATAAACATGTCTAGAGGATGTGAAACAAAGGTATAGTTGGAAACAATTTTGACACTATTAACTATTTAAATACCTGTCATTATATTTGTTTTCACTGAAATAAATGGTCTTTCACATGTGAGGAAATATCATGAAATGTGGGAATATGGTCGACATTATCATAGATAAAGTGTATATGTAAAGAGACGATCCTTTGATTTTTGCATCATGGTTGATTTCAAGAAATCCATTCAAGCAAGCTCAAAAGATAAGAATATTATTGAAGGGAATCTACAATATGTTAGGAAAATCCAAGAAACTAATGAGTTGGATTATCACTCTTTTAAATGTTGTATTATAAAGTGTAGATGGTATGAAGCATTGGACAGTAAACAAATACATGATACCCATAGTGGATTGTTTTCTATAGATTCATCAAGGTTCCTACCAGAGGATAAAGAGCATTATGTTCTACCAATTCATTGTGAACAGGTATTTCTTTAACTCAAACATGAAATGGTAGTGATCATTAATCTATTAATTCACATTTTATTGTGAATGTGTGTGTGTGTGTTTATTAATAAATAAATTTTTTATAACATAGGTCTAACATATGTATATCGCTCATGTGCAAGCATTTTTCTAGGAAGATATTTTGGACCCAAAATGGGTATTTGTGATACATTATGATCAAAGACTAAGGAATGCATTTAACAACGCCTTTGTTGATGTATTTGTAACTTAAAAATGTATTCACTTTTATACCTTATGTCTTGTACCCCGATGTTTATTCTAGGAAGTATATGTAATGTATTTGAGTCATGTAATGCCTCAATGTTCCTATCAGGAGTTTCAATAATGTAAACAAGTCATGTCAAGTCATTGTGGGTAACCATCCTATTGTTCAAGGGTTAAAGTACCCGTAGTTTTGGGGCCCTAGGGTTATTAGACTCTCCTAGAGAAGTCAGCCCTAGTGAGTTATTGTCAAGTATATAATTAGTATAAATAGAGAGTGGGCCTCTCTATTTATCACATACTCACTCACACTCAGTTGTAGCGCATAGCTGAGAGAGAAGAAGTTGTTGGGGCTAGAAAGAAAGAGGCTACTACTATCTGGAGATCACCTTACTGTTTTGGGGTTTTACTTTTGGTGCTGATTCTATCTCTGAGGAAGTTGTGGGGTTTTCTTCATTTATGGTTTCCCTGAGGAAAAACATTGTGTTCATTGTCTCTTGTGTTTGACTGATGTGCTTATTATTCTCTCACTTAAAGATCCTAACATAATGCTAGCTTAAATGATAAAATTCTAACATGGTATCAGAGCTAGCCTGATAAGAAGACACTGTGCAGCTATGGGAACTAGGGCTTCCTACTTTTTGGATCTCTCTCCATAGATTTTCAGCAAAATAAGGTTGGGATGACTCTCCTCCTTAGGGTGCATCTTTCTATTGAATCGGAATCTGATTCTGATCTTTTTTAGTTTTGGACCCGACACTACTGCCAAAAATTAGGGCTTTCCACAGAAGTGGAATTTTAGAGTGATCCCAGGCTTGGATTGATATCCTCCTCAAAATAAAAGTTTAGAGATCAAGAACAAATAATTTGGTTGGACGGAACTTCGGGAAAGCCAAACCCTAATCTGCTCCTGAACCAGCACTGCAAAAATTTGGCTCCAAATCCAGATCCAACATCTTGACCTGGTAAGATCTAAATATTTTGTATTTCCATTTGAGGTTCTCAGTTAAGATGTCTCATCATACCAAGCTTGATGAAAATCTTGAGGGAGCTGATAACTTCCGAGCCTAGAAGTATAGGATCTCCCTAGTCCTGGAAGAAAATGAGTTGGAATCCTATATCAATGAGGAGGTTCCAGTTCCAGAGGGAGATGAGGCTAAGGCCTTACACAAGAAGAATTTGGTTATGGCTAAGAGGATTATTGCTGATTTAATTAAGAATCACCTCATTCCATAGGTGTCCTCCCTAAAGACACCTAAAGCTATGTTTGATGCCCTAACCAAACTGTTCGAAGGGAAGAACATAAACATGAAGATGAATCTGAGAAATCAACTGAATAATGTAAAGATCCAAAATGTAGATACCATCTAGTATTACTTTACAAGGGTATCTTAGATCAAGGAATAGCTGGAATCAGTAGATGAAGAAGTGGAAAATGCAGAGATTTTGATGACCACCTTGAATGGTTTACCTAGGGCATGGGACTCTTTCATTCAAGGGATCTGTGCCAGAAAGAAGTTAGTCAAGTTCAGTAAACTATGGGAAGAATTCTCTCAAGAAGAAAATATGGGAAGTGAAGATCAAGCTCTTATAGCCCACAACAAGAAAACTAGAAGGGACGATCATCACTCCAAAGGTAATATTTCACACTCTAGAAGAGATCTGTCTACTATTAGATGTTACACATGTGATGAGAAAGGTCATATATCCAAATACTGCCCTAACAAAGGGAACTCAAAGAAGAAAAAAGGGAAACAAGAGAAGACATCATGCTCATGTTGCAGAGGACGATGAACCTTCCACAAAGAGAATAAGACAAGAAAGTGATGAAGACTATGTGCTGATCTCCTCTCTCATGAAAACTATCTCACATGGAAGCAATGATTGTCTTATAGACAGTGGTGCTTCCAAGCATATGAAGGGATTCAAAGAATCATTTGTGAAACTATCTGAACATGAGTCACCTCATAAGGTGAAACTTGGGGATGACTACCAGTATCCATTAAAAGGTAGTGGTGAATCCTCTTATAAAATAGACTCTGGAAAGTCTATGAAGATGAAAAATGTATTGTTTGTACCAGGATTTAAGAAGAACCTCCTCTCCATATCTGCATTGGATGCAAAAGGAATGATGGTTTCTTTTGTAGATGGCCAAGTTCTTATGTGGCCAAAGGGAAATACCTTTGACGATTCAATAGTGATTGGGGAACAAGAAGGAGGTCTATACAAATTGAATGGCCAACCAGAACAAGATTTGGTTCATGACTCAGTAGAACCAAATGAAATTTGGCATAGAAGGCTTGCACATGTGCATTACAGGGCACTACCACTTGCAAGCAAAGTTGTTGAAGGTCTTCCAAAAATGTAGACAAAACATGATGGTGTTTGCATAGGATGTGCAAAAGGAAAGAACACAAAGAAGACATTTCCAAGTAGCGAGAGCAAGGAAAAAGGAATCTTGGAAATCATCCACTCTGATGTATGTGGCACGATGTCATCCAGTTCATTAAGCGAGTATATATACTATGTTTCTTTTATTGATGATTTTTCTAGGAAGACATGGATATACTTTATGAAGAACAAAGATGAAGTATTCAACAAGTTCAAGGAATTCAAAGCCTTGATTGAGAACCACACAGAAAAGAATATCAATATTTTTCGATCAAATAATGGTAGAGAATTCACTTCGAATGAATTCAAAGACTTATGCAAACATTCATGGATTAAGAGGGAGTTAACCACTCCATATAATCCACAATAGAATGGAGTTGCAGTAAGGAAGAATAGAATGATCATGGAAGTTGCAAGGGCCATGCTTCATGATCAAGATCTTCCCATGCATCTATGGGCAGAAGCTGCAAGAACAATGGTGTATGTACAGAACCATACTCCACATAGAGTACTCGAGAATAAGACACCTGAAGAAGTATTTTTCGGCAAGAAACTAGAAGTCAGCCATCTTAGAATATTCAGTTGTCCAGTGTACATACACATTCCAAAAGAAAAGAGGAAAAAGTTATATCCTTTAGGAAGGAAGGGTATATTTGTGGGATACTCTGAAAGCTCGAAGGCTTACAGAATATACTTCCTAGGATTCAAGAAGATAGACATCAGTAGGGATGTAACATTTGATGAAGACTCAGCTTACAACAAATCCAGAAAGAGACCTGCTGAAGAGCCTGAAGAAATAGAAGCACCCAGAATTCATGACACAACCATGAACGAAGAATATCAAGAAGAAGATCGAGAAATAGAAGAACCTCAAGAACCTGTAGATCCACCTCAGGAGAAGAATCCTCACAAGAGGAAAACTACTTGGGTACAAGAAGCTATCCAAGGTGTAGAAAGATATGGGGCTCCAGAAGAATCACACAGATAAAGGAAAAGAACCAGGTCCTGTTCCAGTTATGTAGCCTTATTATGTGATTTCATTGATAAAGAACCTTCCAACTATGAAGAAGCAATAGAAAACAAAGAATGGAAGGATGCTATGATCGAAGAATACTAATCGATCATGAAGAATGATGTTTGGGATGTTGTCCCAAGACCTAAGGGGAAGTCTGCAGTAACTTCCAAATGGATCTACAAGATCAAGCATGCTGTAGATGGAAGCATAGAAAAATATAAAGAAAGATTCGTGGCTCGTGGCTTCTCTTAGAAGGAAGGAATAGATTATGAAGAAACTTTTGCACCTGTAGCCAAATACACTTTCTTTGGGTGTAGTAATGAAATGTAAGATAAACCAGATTGATGTCAAGACTACTTTCTTGAATGGTGTAGTAGAAGAGGAAGTGTATGTGGAGCAGCCACTCGGTTTTGAGACACATTATAGGGAATCTCATGTGTGTATATTGAAGAAAGCCCTGCATGGTTTGAAACAGGCACCCAGGACAAGGTACGACAGAATTGATAGCTTTCTATCCAATTTGGGCTTTACCAAGAGTAAACCAGATTCCAACCTTTACTACAAGGTTGAAGATGGAAACCCAGTGATGCTCCTACTATATGTAGATGATCTGTTTGTAATAGGTATGGATGGGTTAATTACTGATACGAAGAGAAATATTTCTGCTGAGTTTGAAATGAAGGACTTGGGTATGATGCATTATTTTCTAGGCATGGAGGTGTGGCAGAATGCGGATGGAATATTCCTTGGATAAGGGAAGTATGCAATAGAGATATTGAAGAGATTTGTGATGATGGGATGCAAGGAATTAACCACACCTATGGCATCAAACCTGAAGCTATTGAGTGATGCTTAATCTAAGTTAGTTGATGCCACGATGTATCGTTAGATGATTGGGTCCTTGATGTACCTGATGAATATGACACCAGATATTTGTATTTACTATGAACACCTTGAGCCAGTTCCTGATAGATATGAGACATGTTCACTTGATTGCTGCAGAGCATATTCTGAGGTACCTAAAGGGTATCGTTGATTATTGGCTCAAGTATAAGACTAATTAGAAGATTAACCTGGAGGGTTATGTTGATTCAGATTGGGCAAGCAGTGCCATCGATAGGAAGAGCACTTCAGGGTGCTACTTTAGTATGGGATCAGGTGTGATATCTTGATTTAGTAGGAAGCAATCCTATGTGGCACTAAGTACAGCTAAAGCAGAGTATGTCACAGCTTATTCAGCTAGTTGTGAGGAAGTATGGCCGAGGAAGCTAATGTCTGATTTATTTGATCTCCAGTTAGATGCTACTTATATATATTGCGACAACCAGAGTTGAGTGAAGTTGTCAGAGAACCTGGTGTTCCATGACAAGTCAAAGCATATCGAGATCAATTATCACTATATCAAGGATATGGTGCAGAGAGGAGCAGCGAAGCTCCAGTATGTTGTGACAGATGAAAAGATAGCTGATGTGTTGACTAAGCCATTGGCTAGGGTGAAGGTTGAGTACTTTAGGGAGAAGCTTGGTGTTCTCCATATCGAGATTCCTCCCAAGAGAAAGTGATGTGTCCATGTTGAGCCCTTCTGACATGTTGAGAGGATTGGTTCCTTCCATGGTCAGATGTAAGTGCTATGCCTTTCTGACATGTTGAGAGGATTGGTTTCTTCCATGACTAGATGTAAGTGCTGTGCCTTTCTGACATGTTGAGATGAATGGTTCCTTCCATGGTCAGATGTAAGTAATTTTTCCTTCCGATATGGTGAGAGGATTGGTTCCTTCCATTCTCAGATGTATGTGATGATCCCACATCCAACATAAAAAAGGGCTGGCTCTGTGAAGACACATCTAGTATGAAAAAGGACTAGCTCTGTGTAGATCCCACATCCAGCATGAAAAAGGGCTGGCTTTGTGAAGACACATCTAGTATGAAAAAGGACTAGCTTTGTGTAGATCCTACATCTAGAATGAAAAAGGGCTGGCTCTGTGAAGACACATCTAGTATGAAAAAGGACTAGCTCTGTGTAGATACCACATCTAGTTTGAAAAAGGAATAGCTTTGTGAAGACTCATCCAGTATAAAAAAGGACTGTCTTTGTGTAGATCCCACATCTACTATGAAAAAGGACTACCTCTATGAAGACTCATCTAGTATGAAAAAGGACTGGCTCTGTGTAGATCCCACATCTAGTATGAAAAAGGACTAGCTCTATGAAGACTCATTCAATATGAAAAAGGAATGGCTCTGTGTAGATCCCACATCTAGTATGAAAAAGGACTAGCTCTGTGAAGACTCATCCAGTATGAAAAAGGACTGGCTTTGTGTAGATCCCACATCTAGTATGAAAAAGGACTAGCTCTGTGACGATACATCCAATATGAAAAAGGACTGGCTCTATAGATGTACATCCAGAATGAAAAAGGGATAGCTCTATAGAACTTCCTATGATGAGAAGAATCAAAATATAGCACCTGTGATGATGACCTAGTGATGATCCAGATCAAGTGATGATGATCCAAATCCAGTAATGGTGATCCAGCAGAGATGATCCAACAGTGATGATCCAAATCAAGATGAAGATGAATTGAAGATGAAGATGACTTGAAGATGAAGATGATGAGAAATCATTGATGATCTAGATAATATAGAGAAGAAGATCCGTGCTAATAAATTGTGTCCAGAGAATACCTTCCTAGTTAAGAGGGAGTGTGGATGTATTTGTAACTTTGGAATGTATTCACTTATATATCTTATGTCTTATACCCTAATGTTTATTCCAGGAAGTATTTGTAATGTATTTGAGTCATGTCATGCCCTGATGTTCCTATCGAGAGTTTCAATAATGTAAACAAGTCATGCCAAGTCATTTTGGGTAACCCTCCTATTGTTCAAGGGTTAAAGTCCCCACAGTTCTGGGGCCCTAGGGTTATTAGACTCTCCTAGAGAAGTCGGCCCTAGTGAGTTATTGTCAAGTCAGGAATTAGTATAAATAGAGAGTGAGCCTCTCTATTTATCACACACTCACTCACACTCAGTTGTAGTGCATAGCTGAGGGAGAAGAAGTTGCTGGGGCTAGAAAGAAAGAGGCTACTACTGTCGGGAGATCATCTTACTGTTCTGGGGTTTTACTTTTGGTGCTGATTCTATCTCTGAGGAAGTTGTGGGGTTTTCTCCATTTATGGTTTCCCTGAGGAAAAACATTGTGTTCATTGTCTCTTGTGTTTGATTGCCATGTTTGTTATTCTCTCAGTTAAAGATCCTAACATAATGCTAGCTTAAATGATAAATTCTAACAGCCTCAATGGATACTGAGCATAAAAATGATATCCAACAAAATGAGAGAAAAGGATTAGAGAACATTAAATAAATTTACATCCATGATTGTATTGAAGATGGTTATGTTCACAGACAAAAAGACAATAATCCAATCTCATATGGTCTTATAGAATACAACAATATGGATGATATATAAAATGACGATCCAAATACAACTCGTAATAATATATATGGTCTAAAGTCAAGTTTCAATGATGATGAAGATGATGCAATTGAAGATGAGGATGATGATAATACCACCTTAGCGGAATGGTGTAGCAAGGATAATATAAAATACTTGAAAGAACATATGAACATTGACAAGGATACACTAGATGGCATTGTTGGAGAAAATAATGTTAATGAGCAAGGCTTCTAAATTTTAAAAATTATTTGTAATCCATGTTTAAAAAATGATGATTTTTATGCTCCAAACTTTGAAATGCTTCAATATTATATGTGTCGATAAATATTACCTAGTGTAATATCCTTAAAGTGTTCAAACTTTGGTATGAATTGTTGGCAAAATAATATGATTACTTGGAAAATATTTAGTATGGTTAGTGGTCATTTATTGGTTGATAATGGTCTTGAGGTGTTTTCAATTTATTGGTTAGACTCATACTGAACTAGGATGAAAAAACCTATTGAATAACAATACCTTAAATATGAAATTGTTAGAAAAATATAATTACAATGTATGTAAAACAATGTAAAACCAAACCATTAGGAAAAAAACATGCAAAGTTTGTTCATTAATTTATATTATAAAACATATTCAAATATTTCACTAAGTCTAATCCTAATACCTTAAAATTTATACCATGTAACCCCTAACCCCTTGACCCTTCGATACAATTCCAACAAACATAATAATATGGGAATGACAAATGATGACAATGAGAGGTGCATGATGAATGCTGATGAAAACGTGAAAAATGCCAAATATTGTGTGGGGACATGAGACATACTTGAGTATTGAAACCCTCCCGAACCATCAAGACATGTGTATAGTATAACCATGTCAAATTTTAATGCATACAAGCACGGTTTGAAGAAATTTCAATGTTGGCCCCATTCACTGCTCAATCTCTAAGCAATTAACCATTAAACTACTTGCATGTTGGACCCATGAAAAATATTTTGGGAGGTATTGTATTAATATAATTTTTTTTTATTCATCTCAAATAATTCCACAAGAAAATGGAAAAGACGTGGAAATCAACATCTTCAATAGCAGCTTCGTTGCAAAGATGGGTATGTTGGGTTTGATCTTTGTTGCCATGGATGGACAAATTGGGCCATGATGAATATGATGATGATGATGAGAATGATGTCTTTGAGTCTTAAAACTCTTGCATATCATCAAGGCATGATCCTATTCTAACCATGTAAAATTTCATCGCATACAACCACATTTTGAAGAAATTTCAAGATTGGCCCCATTCACTACTCACTGTGCGGGGTCGATGGATGACATTGGCGATGGGAATATTGGAAGTTACCTTAAATTTCAAGATATTTCTGAAAAATATTCTATAGATGGGAATGAGGAAGGATGAAAATGATACATTCATGTTAAACATTAATGGAAATGTGGACGATCTCAAATATTATGTGGGGACATTAGACATTCGCGAGTCTTGAAACCCTACCATAACATCAAGGAATTTGTCTAGTATAAACATGTCAAATTTTTACACATAAAAGAACAAATTGAATAAATTTCAATGTTGGTTCCATTCACTACTCCCTGTGCAAGGTCGATCAATGTCATTAATCCCTTGACCCAATATAATCCATAAGCAATTAAACATTGAACCACTTGCATAATGGACCCTATAAAATTATTTTGGGATGTATTAGATTAATAGAATCATGATTTAATCATCTCAAATAATTCCACAATAAAAATCCAAAGACATGTAAATTTACATCTTGAATAGCGGTTTCACTACAAAGATGATGGGTATGCCAAGTTTCATCTTGTTGTCATAGTTATAAAAATTGGGTTATGATGAATATGATTATGATGATGATAGAAATCAAAAGAATTATTATGATAATGATGTCCATGATTCTTAAAACCCTCCCATACAATCAAGGAATTCCCTTAGTCTAACCATGTAAAATTTCAATTCATACTGTCACATTTTGAAGAAATTTCAATATTGGCTCCATTCACTGCTCACTATCTGTGGTTGATGGATGAAATTGGTTATGGGAATGTTGGAAGTTCCATGATATTTAAATAGATGAGGATGGTGAATGATGAGAATGTGATGTGCATGTTGAACATTTATGGAAACATGGATGATCTAAAAGATTATGTGGGGACATCAGACATCCTTGAGTCTTGTGACCCTCACATACCATTAAGGCATGTGTCTAGTCTAACCATGTCAAATTTTAACGCATACATGCATAATTTGAAGAAATTTTAACATCGGTGCCATTCAATGCTCATTATGTAGGGTCAATCAATGTCATTAAGCCCTTGAACTGATAATCCTTAAGAAATTAACCATTAAACCACTTTCATGTTGGACCCTAGAAAATTATTTTTGGATTTCTTAGTTTAATAGAATTATGGTTTAATCTTCTAAAGTAATTCCATAAGAAAAAAGGAAAAGACATGGAAATTGACATCTTCATTAGCAGTTTAACTACCAAGATGGGTATGTTGTATTTCATCTTTGTTGGCATGGATGGAAAAATTGGGCGATGATGAATATGATTATGATGAAGATAGGATTTACAACCATGATTATGAGAATTATGTCCTTGAGTATTAAAACCCTCACATACAATCAAGGCATTCACCTAGTCTAACCATGTAAAATTTCAAAGCATACAGTCACATTTTGAAGAAATTTCAATGTTGGCCCTATTCACCTCTCATTATGTGGGGTGAATGGATGACATCGTTTATGGGCATATCAGAAGTTCCATGAAATTTCAAGAGAGTTTCGAAAAATATTCTATAGACAGGAATGACGAATGATGACAATGAGACACACATGTTGAGCGTTGATGAAAAAATAGACAATATCAAAGATTATGCGGGGACATCATACATCATTGAGTCTTGTAACCCTCCCATACCATCAATGCATGTGTCTAGTCTGATCATGTCGAATTTCAACGCATACAGGCACTGTATGAAGAAATTCTAACGTTGGCCCCATTCACTACTCACTATGCAAGGTCGATGGATTACATGCATTAATCCATTGACCCGATATAATCATTAATAAATTAACCATTAAACCACCTAATCCCAATTTTCAATTTCATATTTTTCTATGGAAATTGAACCCAGTGATAGATTAATTTTACTCACAACAATTAACAATTGATCATGCAAAATCACTCACAAAAGAGACTGAAATTGGAGCTGAACACTAAACTGTATTAAATCAGTGTATAATAGCCAACCCTATATCATAATAGGTTTCTAAATAAATAACATACATCAGGGATTTGAATGCATGAGGAGCAATTCAAATCTAGAATAAAGCAGGCTTACTAAAAATAAGCAAATCCCCCATAGGTGTAAAAAGCTGATCCCAAATCTGTCATGGAGCTCATGAATTAGCAAAATGGATTAGGAAAGCTAAAGAGTGGTGGAATGGCAGATCATACATGCTTTTTCATGGAGAAAAGAGTGGAGTATGAAGAGGACAAAAAACTAGTTCACCTCACCTAGTCTAGCTTTTCTATTTGCCTTAAAACACTGAAAAAGCAGGGAATAAAGCAAAAAAAGTAGAAGGGCACCTAGGAGGCCAGGAATAAATAATATTTGATTCCTTGGGCTTTCCCATGTGCTACATGAGTCAAATAAGGCAAGTTTGACAACTATGGATAGGTAATAGACAACTTGCACAAGGTGGGACACATGAACTAGGCTAATAAGACAGAAATAATTAAATTAATGTCTAAATGGGTAAAGTATGGGTTGATTATTCTAACATCCCCCCTTAAGCCTGACTTATGAGTAATATATCAAAAAATTATAGGGCCTAGCAACAAGGATTAGTCACCCTTTACATACTGCATGTCCATTTAAACAAGGAAAGAGGCAAAACCAACTTGGGAAAATCCTCCCTTAAACATGGACTGTAAAAAAAAACTGTAGAATATTGTCTTCACTCATGCTTCACAGCATGATCAGCAATCCCCAGCAGTGATTTGAGATTGCTGAAGGTATTCTCACAAAATGCTTTGGTGAAGATATCGGCTACTTGTTCTGAAGATGAACAGAAGAGTAGGTGAATGGTGCCATCATGCACAAGTTCTCTGATGCAATGCATATGGATCTCAATGTGTCTGGTTCTCTGCTTCTGAACTGAATCTTTGCAGATTCAAATGGTACTCTGGTTATCACAGTATATGGTAGTTGAGTACTCTGGTTCGAAGCCACACTCTCCAAGTAAACCCTACAACCATAAACATTGAGTTGCTGCATTAACAACTCCTCTGTACTCTGCTTCTGTAGATGAGAGTGCAATGTCACTCTGTTTCTTGCTTGACCAGCTGATTGGCCCTTTTGCAAGCATGAACACATATCTTGATGTGGAATTTCTGTCTGTGCTATCACCTGCCCAATCACTATCAGTAAATCTAATCAAATCAAGATCAGATTTTGCTTTATAGAAGATCCCATGTGTCCTTATTCCCTGAACAAAGTTAAGGATCCTTTTGGTTGCTTTCTAATGGATCTCTTGAGGCTGATCCATGAATCTAGAAGCCACACTTACTGCATAACAAATATCAGGTCTAGTATGTGTCAGATACAACAAACATCCAATCAATTGCCTATATAGTGTATTGTTTACCATAGGTGAAGAATAAACTTCTTCCAGCTTCACTCCTGAAAGGAAAGGAGTTTTGATTGCTTTGCAATCCTTCATTCTGAATTTGTTTAGTAAGTCCAAGGCATATTTGGACTGGTGCACCTTGATTCCAGCTTTTGTTTGAGTAATCTCAAGCCCCAAAAATTGACTTAAGAGCCCCAAATCTGTCATGGAGAAGGCTTGGTTCATAGCTCCTTTTAAGGAATCAATCTCAGCCTTTGAGCTTCCTTAAGGCTGCTGCATATATATCTCTTTAGTGAGATCTCCATTCAGGAAGGCACATTTTACATCCATGTGATGTACCTCCCATTGCCTTGAGGCTGCAATGGCT
>LPNX010138296.1:0-119643 GCA_001517045.1 Pseudotsuga menziesii
TATGTCAAATGCTTTTACATTATTGATTATATATGCTAGAATAGATCTAACACCATGAAATATAGTATGCTTGTATTGTTTACTTGTTGTTGAGGACGTGGTACCAGGAGTCATATGAGTCGGATCCAAGTCAAGGAACAGTCCAAAAGGATTTGGATTTATGCACACATCCCGATGTACGCGACTATCGAGGGAATATCCGCGTATGTACGCGGTTATCGGGGAAAAAGCCACGTATGTCAATATTATAATGTTTTTTGGGGATGATCAAGGTAACATCAAAAGATATAAAGTGGTCCAAAGGGGCTAATGAGTCTGCAGCGGGACAAGGGAAGGCCATACAATGTGTGATTCACCTAGTGTGGTGAAATCCGCTATAACAGTACTGTAATGAAAGATAAATCCTACCTATGTTTTTCCCCATCTGGAGTAATCCAAATCGTACTCTAGCACAAGTAGTGTCTTTAAATAAATGAAGAATGATAGTAATATAAATGAAGAATGATAGTAATATAAATGAATAGAACATTTATGTTTTCAAAGTATTGAAATAGTTCCTATCAGTAGATAGTTGTTTTCTAGGAAGTTTATTAATCTGTTTTGAAGAAATGTTGTCAGAACTAGACTGTGTGTTTAAAATATCATAAAAGGACAAGAATCTTTTATTTACTGACAGTAGTTTGTTAAGTATATAATTCTTTTCCTACACACTATCTACTTCTATAAACTGTACATTTGTATTGAAGTAGAAGAACTAGTATTATCAGTTGAAATTTATTATTTATGTTAAGCAAAGATGTAAAAATAATACAGATAGCTTATGTTTTTGTTTTAGTAACAATTAATCTTCCTGTTTCTATCTGAACTATAGTTGAGAATATGATAAATGTTACAGTATTCCTTTCTTAGCTTTAATAAATAAAGGACAGTAGTAACTTAGGTTTAAGTTAATATTATAAGAAACTATCCTTATACTTTTGCAGACAGTATAAATGTAAAGAATACTGACAAGTAAGAAAGTTCTTATATTCCTTCAGTAATTATACAGAAACGATTTTATTAAATAACACAAATACTACAGACAGCTCTCAGTCGTAATTATTATACAAATAAAACCCAACATAAACTTAAGAATAGATAGTATACATAGATAATAATATTATAAATACAAATAATAATATTATTATCCTTAAATAGTGATATTTATAAATTATTAATTCATAAAAACAAACTAAAGAAAACTGTGTAACTATAATTAAATTTACAAGATAATAACACAGAAATTAATATTCTATCAAAGTTAAAAGGGAGTAAACCCTAGCTCATATTCTGAGCATATGAGCATAATCTATAAGCATTTTTAAATAATGTAGTAACATAGGTTACACATAGAGTAGTTCTTTTCAAACTATTAACTAAAAATGTTATGCACAAAAATAAACTACAAAACTGATTAACTTGTATAAATGCATTTATAAGAGAAACAAAGTCTTTCTTTTGATAGCAGCATACATCAATAGAAATAAATGTCAGGGTTAAAACCCTTAAAACTATTACATTACAAGTATCAAATTATTAACCAAATTTACAGCAATTATGTAGCCACATTAACCAGTCTAGTAATCTACTCATAGTCCTTTAAGGATAGATAGAATAAAATAGAGAAACAATGTAATTATTATCATAAGACTAGTATAAATCAAAAAAGGGTTTTTACAGGTCAAACCCTAACCCATGACTTCAATCAAAACAAACAAGATTTAAGTTATGGCTGTAGGTATCAACCTTAAAATTTAATTTAGAAAACCCTTACAAGGAAATCAACTGAGTTTATAACTTCATTATATTCAAGAAAGGTAAAAACCCTAAATTTACACAAAGTATAGCATAAACTCCCAGCAATCAAAACGAGTTTACAACGGTACTACCTTTACAAAATTTACAAACTTAAACCCGAATGTGAATCCAAAGCTTCAACTAAGTACAGTGCGCAATACAAATCGCATCCACCCTATCAAGGGTTTGGATTTAAGTATTTTTCCCAATAGCCTGTAAAATAGTAAAAACAATAACATAACTCGTGACAAGACGAGAGAGGGTTTTCAAAACCCTGGGCGAGTCCAACGACCACCCTAACACTAACAGAGGGAGAATCCATCTTTCAGACCATGGGGCTTACCCGAGTTTGAACCACAATCCATGGCCTTTGCAAAAAAGATGCCTTTTCTCCTTTGTTCAAGCTTCACAGCGGTGAGCACCTGTAGCAAAGAACGAAACATTATCGGTAAAACATTTTTTTACTTGTTAAAGCTTGAAATCATTCTTTATAAACTTGCAGTAAATAAAAGAAATTATATTATGAAAATTACCTGTCAATGGGAGAACAATGAACAGCTTCACGAGGCACTGTCACCTACAAGCGGTGCAGTTGGAATCCCAAACAACCCTCAAGAACCTTAGACAATGGCGAGCCACGAGAACCAGAGAAGGAAACCAAAGCAGTCATTAAGCTACGCAGGCCATGGAAGAAAGGTTTCACAGGTAGCGAGACAAGGGTAGTAGGAAAAGACCACTCCACATGTTGCAGAGAAAGAACCAGCAATCAAAACCACACACCAGAGAATGAAAGCAGCGCAAAGTCAAGGCACAAGGCAACTGTAACCAGGAGCAACGACGGCCGCCATGGGAGACAAAACAAGCAACCCTAGATCCAGCGTAAACTGTGGGATAGGAATGATTTTGGTTAGGTTTACAAAACATTATATATTTTCCAGGCGTGGACATAATTCAACCACGTAACAACAAATTTATCCATGCAACGAGGGTCGTGTCCTATAGTTCCTGCATAGAAGCATTATCCCAATTATTTGTTTATTGCAGCGTGGGTTAAACCTTATTGTCAACCCAATAATTCATAACCAAATCACTAATCATTTGCACAATGTGTTATATTAACATAATGACAAGTTTATCAACGTGGGGGTTACGTTGACCAAGCTATAGTGTCACGTATAAATCTTAAATTAAAGCCCGATGTGGATTATGCGTAAATCCCTTGCTACCAATGACATTATATTGTCATATAATAACATAACCATAACAATATAAGTGGTGGCATAACTATACTCTAGAAATTGTTTAATATATGTCTTGTTTATAGATTAGTTCAAAGTTTAAGTCTTTAATATAGTTATAAAAGAGTGCATGCTCACTATTGAATGACTATAGTTTCTCTTGTAGCAAATATAAACTATAGCTTGTGCATAGTAAACCCTTTTGCAACAAGGAAATTACAAGTCTAAACCTTATAGATAGTACCTTGTAATAATGCAAAGGAATTTAAAGGCTAGATTAAAATACGATATAATAACAAACTATTGGTAGATTAAATGTCCATTGAACAAATCGATTATGCATATCTAGGAAATTTACTTGAACTGATAACTCAAATAGCATCAAAGCTGTGAAGTAGTACAAAGTTGAAGATAAGAATGTTATCACCAAATTCTATCACATAGTTTAAGCGACATTACTTTGATAGCACTTGTAGTATAACTCAACTTGGTTTTATTCTCGTGCAGAATGTCTAGTGGACAGTAAGATAACTATAGAAGTAAACCTAATAATTGGAATAGGAATGACCCTATTAAATCCAAAAGTTACTATAACCACAGAGTTAGACTTGGAAATAAAATAGCGGTAAACATAAGCTCATATAGAAGGGCATGATGGTCATAGTTTTATAATCGAAGGTTTTACTATCCAAAAGATATCAGGCTGTAAGTATCTTTTAGAAACAAAATAAGGGTCAATAAATACACAAGAAAGATAAGATACTATTGCATAAATACTGACAAAAACAATGTTTTACAATTTTACTTAGAATAAAGTAGAAACACTTGTAACTGAGATTCTAGTGTTTAGAGTCGCAATTATGTTGTACTGCCGTTACTTATTTCCGAACTTGTTTACTTGAAAAACTGATGAAAATCAAATGATTTTACCTTACAGGAGCTGTCTAGAGTTTAGAAGCTTATTTTACTAAGCTTTTTAAATTGCAAACAAAATACTGCTGTCACTAAAAGATCTCTTAAAATATACTCGATCGATCATACCTGTAAAACCTGTACGAAACAGTATTCATCTACATTTGTATGATTGCTAAGTAAGCCCCGGATTCAAAAGTAGATTCCACCTACTAAGATAAAAGAACTAATCAGTAAACTGAAGCAAACAGTACGCAAAAAGATTTTATTCTTGCTACAAAAAAAAAATGTTAAGTTATTTTAGAATTTAGCGAAACTAATTACTTGACTATTTCCTTTATGCCAACTGTTAGCTGTTAGTAAACCGCAGGTTTTAGCATTTATTGTTATCTCAAAATTTTAAATTTTTGTGAAAATTTAGGGTTTTGACAATCTAAGGATATAATCGATAACCTAGGATCAAGGTATTTATAAAAATGATCAGGAAATAATTTATAATGTAACCAAACCTATGTCAAAACCTTAAAAGTCACTTTAGACCCTCATGGTAAATTTTAACACTAACTCATTTCATAAGTACAAATTTGAAATAAGGATAAGCGTATAGTAATGTATGGCTCATGAAAATTATATTAAATACACTTTAAAACCTTATGACAAACAAGATGAGATGAATAATTAAGAAGTGATGAAGCTTTAATAGGTCTCCTATATGAACTAAACAGTAATAGTTATCACACCATGTAGTAGCCTGTTTGAATTAATAGTAATAAATTCATTTGATTTTAAACATGCATGAGTGATAAGTGGAATGAAAATAGGAGCTACTAAATTCTGTAATTATAATTTTCCAGATGATTAAAAGAAATGAGGGATTAATATCATAAGAATCAAATTTGACATAAGCTAATGCTAATACTTGTGAATCGATGAATCATTTAAACTTCTATCGGGAGTGCCATAAGAATCAAAGATTCTTAGGGAAATCCTAGAATATCCATTATGAGTGTTGATCCAGGTGAAAATATCAAATGTTTATCGAAAGATTACCAATTTTCAAATTATTCGTGTTCAAAATGCTCCGAAGGGTGTTGCTTGCCAACAATTGGCGACATGCTGGGACTGAACCAGTTATCTCTGTGGAAACAACATTCATACTTCATATTATCAAGAATAATTCCTTAAAAGTATCAAATCTCTGCCTAAGTGATCCCAAATTCCAACCAATCTGAACATATAACCAGACCTCAACAGATTTGTGAAACAATCTTATGGTTGTTAGCTGAGTGTTCTTGATTCCAATCAGACTCAAGCAAGAGTAAGATGACTTAACTCCAATGTATATCTATAAGGCCAAAAATAGGTTAACCAATACCCATATAGATATGGCTTATTTTGAACATCAGTTGGTTTTCCCCTCGTTCAAGCAAAATAGCAAACAATACTCCCTTTTTCTCTTTTTTCTTTTTTATTATTTATTTTCTCTTTTTTTTTTTACAAAACTTGAAACCTTGTTAGTATATATACAAATCATATACACAGGGGTAAACACAAAAAGAATTTAATCAGAAATACTATATTACCTTGGTGACCAAATAATGATAGCCTTATTCACCAATCCTACCAGAAACTAATCATGCCAGCTCATGATGGGACTTCCTGTCTCTCAGTTATTCGACTGAGAGTCGCTGTCATTGGCTTAGTAACCAAATTTTGACAACTTCATTCCAATAGAATTTATGATAATAAATAGACTGGCTCATTATGAGACCTCCGGTTTTCTCATTAACCTCTTCACATACACCTTTGTTCAAGAGTATTTCCCTGGTCGGGTGACCAGATGTATTCACAAAAATGAGTGGGGGAAGACCACAGATTTCTTGAGACAGCTTAAAGATGACCAAATATCTTCAACAAATCTTTGAGCTTAGTAGACATCCATTGGAATCAGTAAATAAATTCCCTGAGGTATTTGATATGTGGGAAGACACCCGAAGACAACAATCAAGGACTGCTAAGAGAAAAATTGTGGAGGATAAAAATAATACAAGTATTAAAATAGATCACTTATGAGACATCGAATACTTCCAGCCATCATCAATGGTTACGATCTGATATTTATTTCAGTCATTTTCGTTCGACACATTTCATCATCAGGTTCTTCTCTTGAGTCCATGCTGAATCTTGTGGTTGAAGATAAGAGATGCGTTTGGAGGAAGCAATTATTTACTGAAGAAAAATGCAATTTTATGTACAGTAAATGATCTGAAGAGTCGAATTATTTTCATGACCTATCATCTGAAATTCCAACTAAGTAAACATGATGATGCTGATAAAGAAAATAATCGGTAAATATAAGATCAAAAATCCTAACTAGGAATCAGAATGGAACCAAAAATATGTACAAAAATCTACATAAATGGGAATATACAATGGGAATGACTCGATGATGTGAGATTACTGAAAGCACTTTTTAAGGACATGCCCATTTACCGGGAAGGTATCAAGCTGTCCTTGCAAAGTCTTTAAACGAAAGGTATTAGGACCAATTTTCTCTGCTATCACATATGGACCTAACCAAAGACGTTGGAATTTGGCATGCTCCCCTTTATCTTCATGTGCTTTGTCCCATCTCAAAACCAGATCATCTACTCGTAATTCTCTGTTAAAGGATGAGCCATGATCGAACCATGACTTAACAATTTGTTGGTGTTTCGCAAAGTGTTTCTTAGAGTTTTCTCTTTCCTCTTCCAACTTCAATAGCATATTGATTCTTTCTTCGATGGCTGAACACTCAGTCTCTTGTATAGCTCGTCTAAGCTGTAATGAAGGTAAAAACAAATTTGGGGGAAGAATAGCATCCACTCCATATACCAAAAAGAAGGGAGAGTTACCAACATATGATTTTGGAGTAACCCTATCAACCCACAGAGCTTGATACAAAACAGTATGCCAATTCTTGTGATGCTCTGCTATGGATCTTTTCAGAATTTTCAGCAGGTTCTTGTTTGTTGATTCAGCAAGGCCATTGCCTTGTGGGTAGTAGTTTGCTAAATACATGATTCTGATTCCCTTTTCTAGTGCGAATTCAGTCAATTCTCCGAAAGAAAAATAAGATGCATTATCAAACATTAGAGATTTAGGCACTCCAAATTTGGTGATTATGTTAGTTTCAAGAAAATGTAATACCTGATTTGTATTAACCACCCACAGGGGTTCAGCTTCAGACCATCGAGTAAAATAGTCAGTGGCAGTTATGATGTACTTATGTTGAAGGGAGGAGGATGGATTTATTGGTCCAACGATGTCAATTCCCCACTGTTGGAAAGGCCTGTCCACTACCACCGGTTGTAAAGGAAAAGCTGGTTTCTTAACTCTGCCAGCTGTGGTATGGCAATATTGGCACTTTCTAACGAAAGCATGGGCATCTTTAAAAAGAGTTGGCCAAAAATAACCTTCTCTTAAAATTTTATGAGCAGTAGTATCACCACCGAATTGGCCACCAATAGGACCGTCATGCAATTGTGTTAAAACTAAATCCGATTCCTCCTTTTCGAGACAACGAAGTAAAACTCCATCTGCATTTTTCCCGAAAAGCACATTATTTACCAATAGATAGGGTGTTGATTTTAATCTTACCACTCTTTTCTTCTTTGGTTCTAAATGATTTGGCGCGTTGCCAGTTTCAAGATAAATGCGAATGCCAATGTACCATGAGCTAGCCAGGTATAGGATAAAACAAATTTCTTTTTGGAGTAGGACATCATCTAAAGGTATGTCATTCTGATCAACAAGCAGATGTGCTGATTTGGCAGCCAGTTTACACAGCCCCAAACCAAATATGACTTGAGAGGGTTTAATCTCTAGTTCATACTCCTGAAGAGCAGCCATCCAATGTGCTCCATTTTTCTCCAAGGTATTTCTGTACCAGCAAATTTCTCATAGCAGAAAATGGAACAATTACCTTGGTCTTCGATTTAAGGAGATAAGGGTGAAAATGTTTTACTACTTTGAACACGAAAAAAGCTTGTTTATCCACTTCATGATAGTTCAATTCAGCTCCTTTTAAATTCAAGCTCATGAAGGAGATGGGTACTTCATCCTCGTGTTGGTTCTTCTGAGTAAGAACAGTTGCATAAGATATGTCAGATGCAAAAGTATAGAGAATAAAGTCTTTTTTAAAATCAGGACTCACAAGTGTGGGTGCCTCAGCTATGGCCTCTCTAATTCTAATAAATGACTCCTTTTCTTTATCCCCCCATGAAAAACTACTGTCTTTCTTAATCATATTTTGCAATGGGTGCACAATTTCAGAAAAACTTGGAACAAATATCCTTACCAAATTTATCTTCCCCATGAAGGATTGCATGGATTTCTTAGTAGCAGGAAAAGGAATCCTAGAGATAGCTTCTGTTCTTTCCGGATCAATCATGATCCCTTCTTTTGACACCACAAACCCTAGAAAAATCCCCTCAATTACTACAAATATTATCTTTTTAGGGTTAAGGGAAATACCGAATTTCCTGCAACGTTCAAACACTTTTCGTAAGTTTGAGATGTGATCAGATTTGTTTTTTGAAAATATAGTGACGTTGTCCAAATAGAAAATGAAAAAGTGATTTATCAGACCTCTGAAAGCAGCATCCATTTCAATTTGGAATGTATCCCCAGCATTTATCAATCCGAAGGGCATCTTCCTGTAGGCATAAGTTCCCCAAGGTGTCCTAAAACTGGTTTTCAGCTGATCTGCAGGAGAAACTAAGACCTGGTTGTACCCAAAGAAACTGTCTAATAAAGAATCATCTGAGCACCTGACACCTTTTGTAGGATATGTTCCATGGGTAGGACATGATAGTTGTCCTTTTCTAATGATCGGTTCAGGTTTCGAAAATCTTCACATAACCGAATATCTGAATTCTTCTTCCTAACGGGAACAAGGTTTGCCACCCACTATGCATGGCGTACAGGAAATATGATCCGGGCAGTAAGCAATTTATTCAATTCTTTCTTTACTGCTGGTTCTAAGGTAGGGTGCATTTTCCTTAGTTTCTACTGGAACGGTTTTGATTGAGATTTCATGGGGATTACGTGTTGTATGATTTGGTTATTGAAAGTCTTGAGATCATCGTATGATAATGCAAATATGTCCTTGAATTCACTAAATAGTTTCAAGAAGGCTGATTTCTCGCTTGGGGTGCAGTCTGATCGTAAGTTGATATTTTGAGGATTTGCTTGCGTGCCTAAGTTTATGGTCTCATAACGCATGTTGGAACTGTTTTTCTTGCAATTAGGCACTCCCTTGAACTTATCATGCAGGTCATAAAAATTTTCGAGCCTAAGAACTAACGTAGGGATCGAATTTACCTGTTCAAAAGATTGATCGACGGGATGAGGTGGGTGGATTACTGAGAAATTGTGTAGATCCTCATCATGTGTGATCTCATGAATTGTTGATTCCTTAAAAGCATCCTCCCCTGTCAAGAAGGAAATAATCTGCGAATCATGATTTAAGACACGCCAGTTAGTAATGTTATCTGGGATTGACGGTCTAAATAATAGTTCAATAGAAAAAACATTGGGGGAAAAAAAATTTGCAGGAATAAGTCATGAAGCTACATTTTCCAACAAGTCAGCTTCATGATTCTGAAAATGAGGAATGGATTCGATATTAAAGGCATTAAGTGATGAAATTAAATTCCATAACTCCTTTTGATAAATTTTCAAATGATTAGATAAGCAATGAATGGAATTGCGGACTTGTCGGACAATAATTTCAGAATCGCCAAATGCAATCAGAACTTTAACCTTTAATTCCAATGCCTTCTTGAATCCCTGGATGAGGGCCCCATATTCAAATGTGTTGTTTGTGCAAAGAAATTCCAGCCTACAAGATAGCATGAATTTGTTTCCTGCAGGGTCTAGGAGCATGCAACCCACCCCTGCACCTTCCTTCGATCTAGATCCGTCAAAATACAAATTCCAAGGCTTATCAACAATACTAATTACATCATTTACATTATTCACAGTGTTAACCAAACTAGGAGCAGCTTGTAGGAAATCGCAATGCAAAATTTCTGATTTATTTACAGAATCAGTAAATGTTGATTTGAGTGTAGGGAAACTTGCCAAGTTTTAACTGTATCTGTAGTTCCCTAAAATGGAGTCACTAAACAAGATTGGTTCTTTGGGAGTGTTTATCTCTGTCACAATTTGTTTCATGTACCTCTCCCTGTCAATCCTGATCTGATTTGGTCACCCATTTTTAGGTAACCACAAATGTGACCAATCGGTCGAAAAGTACCCTTTTAAGGCTTGAGACCAATCACGACTTAAAAACAACCCATAGACATCCGGTATGTCTACTACCACTACGTCAATAACCTGGAAGAGTTGTGGATTGGTGGCCATTCTGATCATTACTCCTTTTAATTCTCCTATAATCTTCACCTTGGATCGATCTAGTTGGCTGATTTGAATTTCACAAGGAAATGAGCATTCCAGTTGAAGCTTTCAAACGTTAGCAGAAAGGGTGGAGTTGTAGATTTTGATTTTTTACCTATCAATGCATCTTTATCAGCGGTTGTTTTGATGTTACTATTAAAACCTACCGTTGTTTTACTGGTTGAAGGATCAAGATTATTGACTGAAGGTATAGAGGGTTGGTTCTTTGCTTTGGTGGTCGATGGATTCGATAAGTTTGAAAGTATTGAACCTCCAGGCATGGGGTAAATTTTCAATAAATCGAACCTGTTGATATTTGCCCTCTATTTCTTGAGATCTTCTATGATGTCATATTGGAGATCTGTACCATGAGTGTAGGCTGCTGATTTGAAGGTTGGGGACTATTCTTAGGTGCTGATGATGGTTGTGAATCTACAGGGCCTTTGCTTCTTGTATTATGAGTGTGCTGGTTGACAAAGACAGAATGATCACTAGACTCCGTAGAAATGGCCATTAAGCAGGAGAGGATCTTCAGAAGTTTCCTCTTTTGTTCTAGGCTACTCGGGTTCATGATATTCATCCGACTCTTGATCGGTTGAAGAATCAGGTAAGGCATAAACAGCCCTTATATTGTTGAAAACTTCCTCATTAGTTGATATGTCAGGCGGAGTGTTTTGCCTGGAATTCGAGGATGTAAAAGGCTGGTATGGGGTTTTGAAATTCCCTCTGTTTGAAGCACCTTCTCCATTATTTCGTTTCAATATCACCACTTCATTTGTAAGAGACCTAATTGCTTGTTGTAATTTTTCTACATCGAAAGCAGGAGCATCTCTTTTATCTGTGTTGGTTCTAGCAGGGGTTTCATTGCATTTACGAAGGGAACCATCAATTTTGCCATTATTTTCTGGTTCAAACGTTAATGAATTATTTTCAACCTTGATTGCTTCTTCAAAGGTTTCAACTAACGTGATTTTACCAGCTTGTTTCACAAACATACCTAGGTATTTAGGTAAATTTGAAGCATAATTCTCAATTATGATATCTTCTGGAGGTTGGGAGGCTACTGGTATCTTATTCAAGAGAGTAAGGAAACATTGATTGAAATACTTTATCCTTTCTTTGCTCTCCATCTTAATTCTAGACAATTCTAGTGCTAACACAGTAGGGGTTTTATCTTCCCCAAACTTGTTCAGGAAATCCTGACTAAAATCACTCTAGCTAGATATAGATCCTTGAGTTAGAGAAAAATACCAAACTGCAGCTTTGCCTTCAAAGGTTAAAGGAAATAGTCGACATACCACATCCTCATGCTGAACATCATAGTCTGTATAGCCAGGATGAATTTGTCAATGTGATTTTTGGCTAATCCCTTATCATCTGGTTCAAAATTAGGTAGAAGTTTATTAGGGTGTTTGGGTAGGTTATGTTGTAGTCTAGGTACAGCAACGGCACCACGTTGTAACCATGGTCTATCAGCATTAGGATTACCTTGATCACGGTCACCGATGTCTAGATCAGATTCTGATTCTAATGAAGACTCATTGTTATGGTCACGGGGACTATCAAGTGGTGATTCAGGAGGTGAAGGGGGTAGATCAGATCCACCTGTAGATAACAATCATTAGGAAGTGTTGTGACTAGCCACTCCTCTCAAAAGATCACTAAGATGATAATCATGAGACCCTTTCAATGGTTCAAGAGGTTCTTCTCCAATCAGATCAACAGTTGACTTGGTTACTGCCAAGGTTTGAAAATGAGCTCTGTTTGGAAATCCAAAATTAATCGAAGGGATCCCTGTTTGGTGAGAATAGGCTCTAGTTAAAATTATACATGATTCCTCTAAAGTTTGACTTATCTTCTCTGGGGAAACTGGTGAGATAGTTCGATCTCTTTCAAAAATGGTCCTAACTGCATCTAAAAAAGGGGTATTTACAGTTTCAGGTTGTGATATAGAGATCAGGGTAGACAATGTTCCAAAACTTGTGAGAGAGGAAGAAAGTCGATTACTGGTAGGAGTGTTATGCGATCGATCAACCATTAAGCTTTAAGCTTAGGCCCTCCTTCTAGTGCCATTTGTTGGCAGGAAAAACTGTCCTAGGCCAACTTACCGAAAGACAGCCCACACACTTGACTTAATGCAATCTTGTATGTGTTTAAAAGTAACTTCCCTTCAGAGGATTAAGACCCTGCTGCCTGTATGATGTGAATAAGGTTCTTGTTTTGACGGGGTATTGGAATTGGCAGTTTTCTCATTCAATCTTGAGAATTATCAGCAAGAACCTCAGAATTTGTTTCAACCTTGACTTTAACATCATTGATGCTTAGGGTGTGGTTAGATTCGGATATTTCATCACCCAAACTATCCTGAGAACCAAAATATCTGAGTTTAGGCTCAGATTCTTCATTTTTTATACACCTACGTCTAACCCTAGGCCTCTGTCTAGGCCATTCTTCATTCTCACTGAATCCATTACACACGAGGAAGGAATCCCAAGTTTCACCTAGTTCTTCTAGTCAATAAGAGACAAGGATTTTAATTAACCCGTAATGGAATAAACTCCTATCCTTTTCTCCAATATTAGTTTGATATGTGCAAGCCATTCAAGAAAAAATAGGGCATATTCATAGGGTATCCTTTGAATATCATCAACAGTCAGAGGTGATAAAATTGCGTTTCAGAAATCCTACCGTCGCAAGTAACATACCTGATGATCAGCTTCAACAAAGCCCACCATTTCTTCATTACTAGTCTAGAGGGGAAGCCGGATTCAAACTTGGTTTGCCAATGAGCTGGAGTAAGAAACCCTTTCCAATCGTCATTTTTTATATGCCTACCTTTGTACCACCGCTCACCGGTCTGTGGTAACCCAATGGCTTGAGAAATAAATTCCTCATTCAGCCTTATTTCAATATCCCCAACTTGTGCATTAACCCCATCAAATGACTCTGCAAATGCCTTGGATACTGCTACATTGAACCCAGAAAACTTTTGTAAGAACCTAATCCACCCAACCCTTAACATTACCTCTCGACACTCAAGAGCAGCATGCAGATACTCATCACCGATAAGTTCAAACCTGGACACTGGAGCCATGGAAGCGACGACACAAACTTTAAGGTTTTTTGAAAAACAGATTGAAACATGCAGTCGGTTTGCCCACAGTTCACGCATTTCCATCAACACCCCAAGGTGCCCTATTTTATCAAAGCACTGCAAATTTCCCTGCAAGTTCATCATAATGCGAGTTGACAGATAAATGAGATTTTGAAAACAACTTACCATATCGTGATGAGCTGCAGGGAAGTCAAGTGAGCGAGTTATTAAGAGTGATGTTTGTATGATGAAATATTGACAAATGGCAACCTTCAAGTGACACGAATACCAAAACCCTAGTTTCAATCATGACTTCATCATTGATCGATATTTTCATAATGTCATGATAATGTAGAACAACTCATCGTTTCAACACATGATTGAATGGTTTTCAAAACCCCAATCCTTCATTCATCGAATAAAACCATAATAATGTGACCATCTAAGGATATAATTGATAACCTAGGATCAAGGTATTTATAAAAGTGACCGAGAAATAAATTATAATGTAACCAAACTTTTGTCGAAACCTTAAAAGTCACTTTAGACCCTCATGGCAAACTTTAACACTAACTCATTTCAGAAATACAAATTTGAAATAAGGATAAGCGTATAGTAATGTATGGCTCATGAAAATTATATTAAATACACTTTAAAACCTTATGACAAACAAGATGAGATAAATAATTCAAAAGTGATGAAGCTTTAATAGGTCTCCTATATGAACTAAACAGTAACAGTTATCACACCATGTAGTAGCTTGTTTGGATTAATAGTAATAAATTCATTTGATTTTAAACATGCATGAGTGATAAGTGGAATGAAAATAGGAGCTACTAACTTCTGTAATTATAGTTTTCTAGATGATCAAAAGAAATGAGGGGTTAATATCATAAGAATCAAATTTGACATAAGCTAATGCTAATCCTTGTGAATCGATGAATCAATTAAACTTCTATTGGGAGTGCCTTAAGAATCATAGATTCTTAGGGCACTCCTATAATATCCATGATGAGTGTTGATCTGGGTGAAAATATCAAATGTTTATCAAAAGATTGCCAATTTTCAAATTACTCATGTTCAAAATGCTCCGAAGGGTTTTTCTTACCAACAGTTCCTTAACACACTGTTAAGTCCTAGGAGTTTCTTAATCTAAGGGATGGTTGGCCTTCCACCATCAAACCTATTGTGTGCATAATATTGCTTAGAATTTGAGCTTGGAGACACACAATGGATAATTGTGATATACATAATTTTATAATGGATATTTTGGGTTAGTTTAGAGTTATTGTGGTAGACCCACCAAGGAATATTCACATGGAGTTGCCATATGGAACAATGGTTAATGCCTAGATGAGAAATTTGAATGTTCCAACTCTATAGACCGATGACCTTAATTTTTAATGGATTATCTGATGTGCAATGGAACTTGGATGAGAATGGTATGTCATTATGTCATGTTAAGTAATTTTGAAGTGTGTTAAGTTTTGTTGTTGCACACTAACCGATTTATGTGAAATAATTGTCTTGAGTTCTTGTAATTTTGACTACAAAGGAGATCAATCATGAGTATTTTTTCCAACAAACATACCCACATTTTTTCTATAGGTAACTGTAGTGACACTTATTGTTATTGTGACTAACATCCTTTGTTATTTAATTTCATTGTGGAAGTCAATTTGGGTTTACCTAGGTTAAAACAAATTTGAGGTTGTCAACTTAGGTTTAGTATTTGTTGAATATTTGTATCTCGACTGTCACACAGTATAGTATATGGGTGTAATGCATGTTGTTTAACAATTTCTACATCCATTGATGCATGGTTTGTCTTGGTTTTGTCTTTAGGAAGAGGTTTTGGCCGTCTTTGACTAAGTGTTCCATATTCTCCTTGCCTCCACCTAAAACACATATTATGTTTTAACATTTCCTGCCACCATCTTTGTCTTATCAATAACTTCAAATTTCTACAAAATGTAGTAGAAGCTGCCTATGACTTATATATATGCAATACCGAAACTGTCAAGATGATAGAATTCACATGCATGCATGGGACTTCTCTTACAAATGAATATCACTCACTACTCTTCAATTCATAGATTAGATAAGATATGGACTTAGCTAGTAATGGATTAATTTGTGTTTGTATTTAAATCAACCAACTGGACTAATTTTCCTGCACTGAATTGCAATGGATTTATTTATTTTCATAATTATATAAAAAAATTGACATACAGTGGTTATAAAGCTAATTTTATGTGCAATTTGGTCAATGGAACATAACCCATGAGGTAAACAACATTGTTACTTTATGAAAATAAATTAAGGGAAACGATGACTCACATGCATAAGACTTCCAACACTAATGATCGTCGCTTCCTCGTATTGAATACACAGATTTGTCTTTAAAGTGCACGTCTCTATTTTCCTTTAAAAAAATTAGTGATGACAATGTCAAATCCTAACCCTAAGCTGACAACCTCAAATCCCAACCTTAAGCTAAAAACCCTAAACAACATTCAGCAGATCGAAAGAACATGGAAAGGTTCACATGCATAGTCCCAGGATCTTGATGCATAGAAGAACCATAATTATGCATGGTTGCTCCATATAGTTGCAAATTACAACATTTTTGTCACAAGTTTTTGCTCAAAGATGATTTTTTTCTCGTAAGTATAACTTGTTTTCCTGATTCCTGCTTATTTTGAGGTGGGGGGGGGCGGGGGGTTCCCATGATATTTTCCCATGTTTTCCTTAGTTTATTAAGCAATTTATTTTTTTTTCATTTAGATTGTATGGGTGAATTTTGGCCTAGTTTCAGGGCCCAAGGTATCCACAGTTAGGATTAAGGGGGGGTGTTAGGATTAATAATCCTCCTTTGTCCAATATAGTTTATTTTTCATTATTTCCTAAATTAGGAGTTCATTTATCACCTTACTGGAGTTTGGCCCCATGAATATTGGTGCCACTAGTTCCATCGGTTCCATTGGTGCCATCGGTGCCAATCCCTACAATATAGGAGCCACTCTAAGTGCCACCAACAACCTCCATCAGTTGGTTGTGGCATGGGTTGTGGTAGATAGGCATTTATACGGATTCAACATCTAGTTACAATTCGTTAGATCACTCTTAGTTAGTCTAGCACCAATTTTGCATGCCTGCATGGGGAGTGGCACCTTTTTCCGCCTACATAATCTGTTAACTGATTGTAGAATTGATTTAGACATATGGAGTTAGACTAGTGAGTTCCATGCAATTATTTAGACACACCAAATTAGCTAATCAGCCAGGTTTAGTTGGTAGATTCGAATCTTATCCACATGATTTGATATCTACGTATCGTAACACCATTGTATTACTGATTAATGAACATATATTTGTCTCAAATTTGTCTTGCTCAGTGTACATTGTCTTTGATATTCCACTACATAATTCTACTTCTCAATTGCTCTCATTTTCTTGTAGACCAATGGTTCACAAATTTAACACTCTTTAATTCAAGTTAATCCCGTTGAGTTAGAGTTGGAATCCTTGTACTATAAATTCATATGCCCTCTCCTTGTTGAAGCTAATCTTGAGCTTTGGACCATGTGACTTGTGCTATCTATCCATGTTGGGAATGTTGGTAGTATTGGGAGCGTATTGAGAGTTAGAGTTAGTTTAGTTGTTTTCCATTTTCTTCCATTCTATCACTCTACTAGTCCAGGTTATCACACGAGAAGCCAAGAAGTGGGAATGGCGAGTTAGGTCATATCCCATAGGTAGTGAAGATGGACAAGAAAGTAGTAGTGGGAAGTGTTGTGGTTCTCAGATGAGGTAGTTCTAAGAGTTGTTAGAATAAGTGTTCCTCTACCTATGGATCCATGGTCTCAGCTCAGGGGTGACCTATCCAGGTGAGGAAGGATTGATAGTGTCTAAGATTGGGAGGAAAATCATCCTGCTACATCTAGTTGCCCATATCTTAAGATATGTATTTTTCATATGATTTTATTTATGTTTTAACATATTATTATGATAATTATGTGCAAAGGTGGTTGAATTAGGTTATCTATATGCTTGATTATTGTATGTCATAATATGGTTATAGGAAGAATGTAATATATAGGATTCAAATCCAATATGATATTCATTCCAATCTTCTTTCTCTTCATAAAAAAACTATAACTATGACTCTACAGTACTGGGAGGGGCACAAACATATGTTTTGATTCACTAATATATGTTCATTTATGTGTTTTGGGAACTATTCCATTATGTATGAAAAAACATTTATAGTCAAGATCGCCTTTAATTTCATCAAAAAAGCTTTGTAGATGACCAATATATGTCTATTTTGGTCCAACAGTTTTCTTGGTGCCACGTTGAGCGCACCAGTTGTTAGATTGGAAATGTTATATACATGGATATGATCCTATTTGTAGATCTGAGTTTTAATAATGCAATATGAATGTAGTATTGATTGATGGAGGGAGGGAGGAAACCATGCAATCTAAAATATATTAGTGAAAAATGGTTGTAGGGGACAACCATTGGGAGGTAATTTGTGGGTTGTGATTGAAGTCGGTGCTTTTTATTTTTCTTTGGTTGTGTTGTGGATGTAGGTTACAACCTACACATGTTTCTTGATGTGTGTTGTCCTTACTGTTTATCTTCACTGAAATCACACACCGAACAACACCACAAACTAATTAAATATGCAAGCAATTAACGACACGATACTTGACAATTATAAACTATGTTTTCAATCATCTTTACAAAATATAAGAATTTAATGTAGGACCTTAATCACACTATGATAATAGATTCGTTATTCATGCACTGAGTGCGATTATAAACTTAAATTTAATGTTGATAGAGTTTATTAAGTGTTGATATTATTTAACTAAGGGCGACAAATTATTTAATTAAGTAATTTAATTAAGTAACACAACCTTAGTAATGTTTATTAAAGTTAGAAATTCAATTAATCATTTAATGGTTAGTTGTCCTAACCTTATTCCGTTGTCTTAAATCGAAGTTTAGAACCTTTTTACTTGTCATAAGCGCCAGGGACATTACACTACAAAATATTATATATTTGAAACAATAGCTATCATCAACGTGTCTAAAAGGATAAGTTGAAAATCATGTGGGATGTCATATGTACAAATCCTCCCTTGAACTCAAAAGGTCAAAGTGTGTCTACCAAAATTTAAATCGTATTCCAACTTCAAATTAAAGAGCTTAGAAAGAGTCAAACAAAACAAGTGAGACACAAAGTGGATACACCTAAGCATAATCTTGGGTGTGATCCTTAATAATGGGAAAATCCTTAATGGAAGTAGCAACACTCCACAAGGATCCATAGTGATCATCCACCTTTCTTGTATTAGTGACCCTACAACTGTTTAGTTCTTTAGGAACAATTACTCAAACATCCATCACTCACTGGAACATGACATTCATATTGTTCATCTCGAATTGGATTTTCAATGAGGCACCCTTCAAATCCATAATTTTTTTACCTTGCAATACACAAAGCACTAGAATAATAGTATAAAATCCCTAACCTCAAAATTTGATTTATCACAACTCTTTATATGTTCAAAGAATCTATGTAAAACTAATAAATTAAAAAAAAACCTTGAAATATGGGGCTTATAAATTAATATGAACTTAAAATGCAAGTTCAATAGAGGCTTATGGCTTTGATTAAATTGAAATGTTTAATGATTGTAAATGAAACCTGGAAAAAAAAATGAAATATGGGTTTTATAGTTGAAGATAAACCTGAAATGCAAGTTTGAAAGAGGCTTATGGATTCAATTAAATGGAAATGTTTAATGGTTTTGAATGAACATAAAAGAAAAACAATGAAGAAAAAGGTGAGCAAGTTGAAAGTTTACTCTACATTGACCTCCTTGGCCATGTCATAGAACATAGCCTCTACTAAACCGAACTTCAAATGGGCATGAAGGAGGAGGATTCAGATAATGAGACTATGAATACAAAAAGTTTAGCATTTTTCTTTTGAATAATAACTCCATATTACAATCATCCCACCTTGACCTCTTTGCAACTAAAACAAATGTCAATGAGTTCAAGTTTAGCCGCACAACCTCCATGCAAAAATGAAACCATTAAGACAATATTGCATGTATTTCAAGGATGGTGGAAACTCTACTTGAAATGAGATTTATTGAGCTATCACAAAAGCTATACTTGAAAATTTTAGTGACATCCATGCTTCAAGAGACTAAAGTGAATAAGATGATGGTTGTTAGCCAAACTCCCTTCAGTAGCCATATGATTATGCAAACAAAGTTATTTTAGTAGGATTTTTTTTTATGGAATGAAGCCCAAAAATCTATTTTGATAGCTCATATTGTAGTGCACATAAATGGTTCAATATTAGGTTGTTAGCAACAATATGTAGTATGTTGACTTTTACTTACTAAAGTCATGGATTTTTCTTTTTAAACATCGTTAGAATATATTCAATCTTTTCCAGATCAACTATGTATTGTTGTAAGTGATTTAAATGATTTGATTACACTAGGTGAAAATAAGGTTATTGTTTAATGAGTGGATGTAGTTGATGAGGGTCTCTATGATGTGATAGATCAACACCACAAGGTGGATGCTCTCCCAAAAAATGGTTTGAATATTGACAATAATTGTTGGGGTGGCCTCTCCCACTAGATTGCTCATTGATTTCACCATTTTTTGGTGATTGTCGATTTCCTATAGAACCCACAACTCTCTACTCTATACACCTCTCTCCCTCGGTTCTTTTAGACTATTGGCCCATCTTTTTCTATATTATCAATTTCAGGTCACATAACAATCCCTTTACTTTGAAATGGTGTGGACCTCCTTCCCATGCCTTAGGGATATTGATTTTCAACAATCAAGAGATCACTTTGTGCAATTTCACAACTCTACAATGCATGCTTTTCAACAAAAGTTAAAACATGTTTACATTGACGTTAAGATTTAGAATAACTAGATGATATTGTGCTATATATTTTAGAAGAGGTACATGTATAAGGAGATATCCCAACTAAACATTTACCATTTAATAATAAATCATTGATCCCTCTAAGTCAAAATGAGATATTTAACTTATTCATACGGTGGAAAGTTTGGAGGAGGAAAAGGAGTTGTTTCTAGAGTTAAAATGTCCACATATGATGGTTAAACAAAACAAATCAAAATACAAATTTATTTTTCCAAACAACCATGAAAAATTAGAATTGTAGTAGAACTCGCTTCTTATGAAAGGAAAAATCCAAAATCAAACCAAAACATTGCAAAATGAGTTAACATCATACTTCACAAAATCTTTAATTGAACCACCATTAGGCAACTCAAAGGAAACCCCACAACAAGCTCTTCATGACAATTTTTTCACTACTCTCTTTCTCACTTCATCGCATCTAATTTACTTTCCATTTTTTTCCTTTTGGCATCTGTTTGCACCTTTTGGCAATTTATAGTAACAAAAATTTCTTAAAGTTTGAGTGGTGGGCATATAACCATTGGATGCAAAATAACACTCTCAAGTCAATACTTAGGGCGCAACACAAGAGTTGGGTAAGTCGTGGGTAAGTCAAAACCTCACAAGGAGATAAAATCAACTTTGTATTTTGAACTATAAATTGCATACATACAAGTTATGATGCCAAGCAAAGAGAAAGGGACACAATCATGATAGAATGGAGTTAATATGTAAAGTTTGAGTCTAAAAAATAACGAGTGTCAAATTTTTCTTGAGCCTTGGCAGTAATTAGTTCCAAATGTTTCTTGTAATGCATGTCGCATATATATATGAGTGATTGGAGGAGCTAGGTGCCTCAAGATTAAACTATGATCACATGTATACAAGCAAAACAAAAAAATGCCAAAGGGAAATTATTTACAATTGAGGGGAAATGACTACTTTCATGCTCACTACCAGTCATAAACTAAGATGAGCATGAACATTAGGGCGAAGATCTTATAATTTTTCCATTCTTAGCAATTTTCACATAGATAGATCACCTCACCGAAATTAATGCCAACTCTAAATGACCATAGCAATAATATATTTTTATGGTCGTTATGGGACCCCTCTGAGCATAAATTTGATTGCTAAAGTCTGGCAAGATGTACATACCCTACCCTCTCTAGATTTGAACTTATAACCTCAAAAGAAGAAACACACATTCTGACTAACTCTCGTTGCAGAAGTCGGATTATACGATTCTCGGAGCAATCTATTGATGAAATCGTTGCTTCTTTTTATGGTGTTGCTATTTATGATGCTTGCGAAGCAGGGATGGTCATTAAAATGGCTGGAAACATTTGTTTTTAGCTCTGTATAAATGTGGGCATTGGCTTCAACGATCAAACTGAGTTATTGGCCCTGTGGGGCCTCCTTTATTTTGCTAGTCTCCATGGGATTGTAATTTTTCTCGAGTCTTGATCGAAGGCGAAGGAGCTAGGGGAAGACCTTTTATTTTTTCGCTTCTCAACAATTTCCACATTGATATATCACACGCTTGATCATATCCAAATGTTTTACCAACACAATCTCAATAACTTATCACTCCCTCCCTCTAGTTTCATATCCACGTGTTTGCAAGTGCACCACCTTTCACCTTCATATAACCCATCGCAAGAGGAAACCGCTTTTAAGTCAACGCCCAGACGCCGAAAAAGCAGTTTCCGGGAGTTCTCTCTCTGGTAGGAATCCGGCCGACGATATTGTATACTCTTTCTTGCTGTCTTGGATGTGCTTTCTACGCTGATAACGGTTGCCTGAAAAAAAAATAACAAGAAAAGCAAAGAAAGTTTGGCAGCCTGAAAGAAAAATAACAAGAAAAGCACACTGCTAAGAAAAGCACAGAAAGTTTGGCAGGGGATTTGTTTTTAAAAAAGCAAAGAAAGTTTGGCAGGGGATTTGTTTTTAAAAAAGCAGACAGTTTGGCAGGGGATTTGTTATTAAAAAAGCACCGTGCTAAGAAAAGCATAGAAATTAGATAAAATGCGGAGAAGAAGAGAGTCCCTATGACCTGTACCTATATATGTCAATTGGGACAGACAGAATGGAAGAGTGAAGTGCAAGTTTCAACGACCTGTCACCCTGTCTGTCTCTGTTATTTGCTTGTGTTATTTGTTTCGTCCGCATGGCCATGCATTCTCGTTTTTTGTTTTGCCTCTGCTTTCTTTTCTTCGGTGCCTGATGTTTCCATTGTTTGTCGGGTCGGACTTTTCTTCTTTTTCTTTTTTGGATGATCAGTAGACAGAGAGATATGGGGCATGGCAGTATGGAGGTTTATCTGAAGGGACTGGATGTGCATACACTTACACTCAACAGAAGACAATATGGGTACCCTTATGCTACCCTAATTGTTGTTTCATGCTCAGCTATGATCTGCGTGGTAAATATTTAATGATTATTTTTCTAAGTATCTTAATTCATTTTAAGTTTGCTTCAGTTCTTGCTAAATTGCAAGGATGGTCTAACATTATATCGCAGAGAACATATTTGCACAATACAGAACATTATTTTATTTTATGTTTCCTTAGTTTTTGAAAACTTATAAGGCTGATCGAGCATTACATGGTGGAGAAATTTGTTGTATAATACAAATGATTAACTTATATTTTCCAATCCCATTCCTCACCGTATTTCGAGGTATTTCGTTTTAGTTGTACATTAAAGAAAAACTCAAAGATGAATTTAAGGATGGAGAGGAAAGCCATGTACAGCCATTTCGTCCACTTGGATGGCCTGATCTTCCAGGTTGTTTCTGAGAAAGGTTTAATACTTATTTTATTTGATTTTATGTTTACTTTAGTTCTTGACATATTTCATGGTAGGTTTAACATCAACGCTGTAGAGAAAAATACCCGTACTGTACGGATCTTTTATGCTCAAGGGCATAAACTCCCAGGTTTAATCTTGGTTAAATACTTTTTTATTCACAATATCTTATCTCATTCTAAGTATATTTTAATTCTTGAAATTTGTAGCGTGGATTGCACATTGGGTTGTAGAAAAAAAAATTTATACATATGATTGGCTTGTTTTGTTTCAGGTGTACGTTTTTACAAATTGAACGATGGTTTTAAGGCAACAGAGAAACGCTGTGTGCCATACAGATCTTTTACGATAAGACCTGTATGCTCTGTACTTTTCCGCATACTGTGTCTTTTATTTGTTTATAATGTACACAGCGCTACTACTTGAATACTTTCCCTCTCTTTTTTGCAATTACTTCACAATTATTTCACAAAAATCTTGTTTAATGATATTGCCTTTCCCTTGTCATTTTTGCAATTACTTGACAAATATTTCACAAAAATCTTGTTTAATGATATTGTTGAAGATATAATATACATTGGTATGTCTTTACAAAACTTTCTGCACCTTAAAAGACTTTGTGTTCTTCATCTAAAAAGACACTCCAAAATGGTTTGTCAACTGGATGCTACATCTACTTATTACGGTCTTTTTGGGCCATTTTCTTTTGCATCAAAGTACACCAAAAAAAATATAAACAATAATGCCTTTACAAGATTTAATCGCAATAACTACCCTTCAATTTTAAAATGTATAGAGCAGACAAATAGAATCACCTTTAATATATATAGAAAGAACAATTTTTGGATGGAGTTCACTACCCTTGAATTCTTAAAAATATAAACAATAATGCCTTTACAAGATTTAATCGCAATAACTACCCTTCAATTTTAAAATGTATAGAACAAACAAACAGAATGACCTTTGGTATATATATAGAAAGAACAATTTCTGGATGGAGTTCACTACCCTTGAATTCTTGGTCAGAATAAGTTCCTTTGTGCAAAATAAAGGCTTCTTTAGATAATTTGGTGGCTTCAGAGTTGAATTCTTCTCTATAAACGTGTGAGAATCTGATTTGAGAATCTGATTTGGATGCATTACCTCTCCTATATGATTTTCCAAGGATAAATTCAGATTTGAATTATTAATTCGATTATTAGTGGAGAAAATTTTCAACCCTTTTGGGCCCAAGGTATGAGTTGATTTCTAAATTCAGATTTTAATTATTAATTCGATTATTAGTGGAGTAAATTTTCAACCCTTTTGGGCCTAAGGTATGAGTTGATTTCTAAATTGCAAATTCTGTGTAGTTTGCTACCTATTGGAGTTATATGAAACGCCTTTGGTCTAGTTTGCAATAGTACTACTGTAGCTATGAGGTTTGCATGCCTTCTAGCCTTTGGTCTAGTTTACAATAGTACTATTGTAACTATGAGGTTTGCATGCCTTCTAATGAATACATAGATTATAGTTAATGCTTTGAAACATTTTCTAATCCTTTGCATAGTGAAATGTTTTTTTGTATTATTTTTGTACATGAAATCCACATTAAAATAATGGACATTGACTTCCATTTGAAATTTTTTCTATGTTTTAGTTTAAGCTTTAGACCAATATCATCCACAATGTTATAATATTTCTGAAATACATGTTAGTAGCATATGTAGGGCCTTAACTGTCTTGAATCTCAACATAGTGAGAATCTATGGAGTTATTAAGTCCCTTGGGGCCTTAACTTTATTACGGTCAATCTATATATGATCATTCCTAAATAGGAAGGCCATGTATAGATAATTCATTATCTTCAAATCAACTTGATTTTTGTGCTCCTTTGTCTATACCATTGTTTCTATATGCTACAAATATTCTCTGTGTTTTATTGAATGTAGAATATCATCAAGATGAAGAACGATGAATGAATCCATATATAAACACAATACCTCATTTATAATCCTTATAAATATTGCAATACCATTGCATAACACAATACCTCATTTATAATCCTTATAAATATTGCAATAGCATTGCATAACTAGAGTGGAATCACCAACCACCCAAACATCCCTTTCATGTCTTAAATGTGATCTTCCAAATGTCTTTATCTTTGATCCACAGTTGATGATATCCAAACTTTCAATCTACCTTTGCATACCCACTATATTCTTCTTGTGACACATAGCGCCAGAGAATGGCATCATCTAGGCATGTGTAAAATTGACGTAAGGTGAAGTAACATCTACAACCAACTTTAATGCTTCAACATAGTCTGAATTTTGTTTTATTATATTCTTGTGGATTCATTGCAATTTAGGGTTTGTTCGCATGTTTTATTATGAAAAAAAAAACATGTCCTTTGACTCTAATGGAATTCTTCTCAAGATATAATTGGGCCTTCCAAAATCTCTCAATGATTGGTGATGAAGTTCCTTGAAGACGACCAATGAAGGTAAGATAAAGTCACTTGTATTGAAGGGCATTGGTGGAATTTTTCAATAGTAGACAACTATCTATCTAAGGTGTTATTGTATCCCATGATATCACTTAGTGGTAATCCTAAGTTTTTGCAATTAAGACACATTTCTCAAGTGTGGATAATGGACTCAACAACCAATAGTCACAAGTTTTAGTTTAAAAGAGCTAGGTGGCTCAATCAAACCATAACAAAAACAACCAGACCTCAACATATGCACACTATAGCATGCCATCCTTATCCTTGTTTTTTCACACTTGGCATAAAAGGATTTGAAACTCCCTAGGGAAAAGAAACTATGTTTGACAGTGAGAAACAATTAGGGGACAATATTTAGATGCTTGGCCCCATAATCATAACTTAGACTATAATTTGTTTCACGATCTCTAGAAAGAGGAATTATGTCAGTTAGATGTGTGAAGTTGATTGTGGTTTTGAGGGGGCTTAATTGGAGTTATGAACCAATATAATTTATTAAGGATGAATGAAGGAAGTATTTCAGACTTCTAACCTTTTATGATTCACCAAGGTCTCTTTATGGGTGCGAGATGAAGCACATACTTGAGAAGAGAAGAGTATTTAGGTCCTAGTGTATGTGCATGTGTGATGTGAGAAACTTGATATATCAATTGCAGAAGTAAATTATGTGAATAAAATTGCAAACATTAAACGGATTATAATGAAAGGAAACATTGAAATTGATTATCTCATTCCTTTACTTAATTAAGTTCCCATGTTAACAGTTGGAAAGGATAAAAACCCACAAATTTCAATTGCAAAATGTGATGAAGGAGGTTATTCAGACTTCCATGTTTTCATTTTTCTAATTCATTGAGATCACTTGTGAGTGGAATTTGGATGACAAAGAGCCTACTTGGGATGGGAGAGTTTAAAGGTCCTTTTGTTTGTATGAGAGTGATAGCATAAACAAAAATTATTGATGTAAATATCTATATCTACTCTCTTCAAATGAAATTGTTATAAGAAATTGACTGCAGGAAGTAAGTGATTAAACACGCGTCCATTCTTTTACCTAGCTATTTCTTTTAAGCAATTAGGAAATGATCAAATCAACAAGTGGCATACGACAATTAGATGAAGTGTAAAGCTATATATCTAAGTGCGGTATAAAACTAGGACCATCCACGTAGTAAGAACCAAGAAGTATGATTTTGCTTCTACCAACTAGGTGTGCTAATTACTATGCACTAAAATGATATGAAATAGCATAAACAATGAAAAACTTACAATTCCTGAAAAATGAAAGTTACCTACCACAACACAATATAATAATTTAAGGGTATGCGTATTATATATTCATAAGAGATTAATAATTTAAGGGTATCCCTATTATATCTTCATAAGAGTTAACAAATTAAGGGTTTGCAGATTAAATATTAACTAGTTATGTAGATTGAAATGAGGCATACTTATAAGAGTAGATTAATATACAACAAAAATTTACTACAGTAAAAATGAGTGATGCCTACCCTTATAGGTATGCCTCATTCATCTACCTAAATTATTAAATTATTAATCTACAACGAAAATGAAGCATACCTATAAGGGTCCCCACACAACAAAAAATGGCACACATCATGTGTTATTGATGGAACTCATGTGCACTTCGTGTAATTGATGGAGTCTCGTGCATTTTGTGTTTCCATGTATTGTATTTTATTTGAGCACACTTATTTAGGTGATGACTTAGGTACATAAATAGTGCCTAAATGATGTGGTCCTTTCACCTATTTAGCCAATATATATACATATGATATCCATTGTGAAAAACATAGGTGAGAGCCTTGTATCATGCTTGTATTATACTTACAAATATCTATTGACATGATTGCAATAATATTTTTATCAACTACTCTTACAATTAGACATATGTGTCTGCCATGCATTTGATTGATTTTTCCCATATCTAGATTATCATAGCAGATTTCCTGGTTTTTCTAGTTTAGCAAATAAATTTGGTTAGTTTTTTATGGATATGTTTTAATTTATAGTCCAATTTACAAGGAAAAGCATATCTCATGTTGTGTTTTCTAAATATATCCTAGTCAATCCCTGCAGCATCCATTCATATGAAGTCAAGTGACAAACCATTGATTCCATTCACATTTGTTCATCTATTTGCTAAAAAAAAATTCTCATTAACTAACTGGATGCAAAAAATCAAAACAAGAATTGAGTGTGTCTATGTTATTCTACTGCTAAATAGCATGGCCTCCATCTGTAATCTAGCACAACTTACACATAAACCACTTAAATTCATGATCATAATTGAATGCCATTTGCAAAGGGCATTTGCAATGAAGATTATGATATAGAGTGAGCCTGTTCCTTACATCTTTGCTGAATGTGGAGAAAAGCTGCCCACATGCACAAGATTTGTAGACTGTAAACTGTGGTTGAAAACCTCTTAAACTGAATGATTAATATTTGAAATCGTAGAGATGCAACCATCCTAAGTGGTATTTATAGAAAACAATTAACAAGTCAAACTTCATAAAAGTGATGGATTGAACTCAAGAACACATTTAAAAACCTTATCTTCAGCCTGCTTTTTCTCGTATTATTATGAAAGGGTGAAATGCTATGGCCATATGAAAATAATTGATCTACAATATTTTCCAAATGATTTTTAAGCTTGGCAAGTGGAACAGAGGAACGACACTATGTTACAAACACCACATCATGACCTCTAATTTCCACCACGACAAGAATGTGTGTTGTAAAAGTTTCAATAAACCTACGTAAATAAACACATATATTTGATTCATTCAAATAAATGGGGTTGACCAGATTATAATGCCATATATTTTCTTAATTGTAATCAATGACAATTCAGATGATTGTCTAGACACCAAACAAAATCTTAACAATCCCACGGGGGCTTCACTTTTTGACCAATATCCTATCACGTTAGTTCATATTGTGGGTTTTAAAATTATCAAAAATTGAACCAATATATTGCACGTATTAGGGGGGATGAGGGGTTTAAGGTGGGGGTGGGTAGGGTGGTTTATAAGGATTGAGGTATAAAAAGGGTTGGGGAGGAGGTTTTAAGTATTGGGAGGGGGTTTCAACAAAAAGAGTTTGGGTCAATATCTCTGGAAATTAAGGGTATTCTTTAATATCCCATGATCGCACATGCTATGTGAGAGGTTCACTAAGTGAAGCCCCCATGAACAATCCTTTAAGCAATAAGCACCTTCCCATCAAAATTCTTACGTTTTGACTTGGGTCAAAACTCTCTACCCCAAAATACATATAAAATGTGTGAGATATAATTCATGTAGATGATCACACACTTGCTTTTACGTGGGTTGACCATTTGAAACAAAATCCTCGTTAGGGCCTCTCAATATTTTGTCTTAGCTAGCAAAGCTTTAGACAACTAATATTGTTCGTTGTAATTAGAAGGATATAACAGACAAACCACAAATTTTGCATCATAGAATTGTGATTGGAACGAACAATTGACTTGACTTCTTCCTTGAGAATGAGTGTCCTTTTAAGGTGCACAGATTATATAGAGATAAAGTTGCTATCAGATGCCAACATCTTGCAACCAGGATCCATTGAACCCATACAATGAATTGAAGTTTCCAAAAGACATATTCACTTGTATAGAGATGGCCTGTCATTGAATAGCTGAAAGATCCATTCGTATAACATTCAAGAAACATAATTGTTATTTTTTTTAATTTATGATGAAAAATATTATCGCCCAACTACTAAGACTTGGGTAGACTTGGTTTTTGTGATTATGTACTGTAACTCCTATTTTTCTCAAAATAAGGAAAGTTGTTGGGGGTAGTGACCACGATTGGATAGATGTCATTTAGGTATTTATTTTCTTTTTTTCTAGATTTTCAAATTTAAGCCTAGAATGTATATTTTCATTTGGGTGGGGCTAGTAATAATTCCTTAAGTGGAAAATCCACCACAAACAAGGATCTACAAACTTAGAAGAGCAAAATTGGCTTTCTTTTCAAACTAAGACGTTGCAGGGTTGGACATAGAGATTTGGAAGATTGAGAATATCAAAATGGAATAAAATCTTGCAATATCCAACACACTTTGGCATTCCTCTGCAACAAACCCTAAGCAAAGATTCAAAATATGTTTGAGTACCACGTCTCTTTGGTTCCAAAAGGCCTCTTCTCAACAAACCCTACGAAAATATTCAAAATATGTTTGCGTACCACGTCTCTTTGGTTCCAAAAGGCCTCTTTTCCGCTGGAACATAACCAACCATTTGTTAACTAGTTTAATAGTATCTGCATTATGAGGCACATGTAGCATGGGACCAGAGTCATTGTTTAGGATCATACCACTGCCTTTCTTATTGTGCTTGCAACAAACACTGCTATTTGTAAAACGTGCATCATGGCAACCTTGATATTTTTATTTATCGTTTGGTTTTTGTTCAATCGCCCAAGACTGGGATCAGATTTTAGTTTCCTATTTTTTAGTAATTTTATTAAAAATGTGTTAGAATTAGAATGTAATTTTCTTTATGTTTCATATTTTATTAAAATGCACATAATTGAGTGCTTAATATAGGAGTTGTTCATCTCTTTAAGTTCAAATCTGAAATAAAAGAAAAAAATGGATTTATGATTGAATTACAAAATAGCAACCTTAAACCTTACCATTTTTACTTATTACATTTGTTGTCTATGGACACATTTTTTTATCAATGGGCCTGTGGAAATCACAATATCTTGCTTGCTCCTCCAAAACCACTAGTAATCTCTCTGAAATACCTTTGTAGAAATTAAAGTGAAATTGTGACCAACTAGTGCCCCTGCAGCTGCTAGCGACCACCCAAAATAAGAACTAGGAACTTACCTCTTCCAATCTAGGATTGATGTGCCCTTGCATATTCAATGTATGTTATGCATTGAAATTTTAGCAAATCAAGACGATGGTTCTCGATGATCACAATCTAAAGAAGAGAGATGCCACAGACCTGCAGTTAACCATATTTTTTCTTTTCAAAGATTGTGGTTTCCCAACTTTGCTTTGGCACTTGCGGTCATGTAGCACTGCATTGCCTTTATCATAGGGGCTTATTGTATTATGTAGGATTGATTTTCCCTTTGATATTCAATGTATGTTATGCATTTCCATTTTATCAAATCAAGAGAATGGTTCTTGATGATGACAATCTAAGAAGAGAGATGTCACGGACCTGTAGTCTTCCTAATTTTTTCTTTTCAAACATTGTGGTTTCCCAACTTTGCTTCAATGTATGTTATGCATTTCCATTTTATCAAATCAAGAGAATGGTTCTTGATGACGACAACCTAAGAAGAGAGATGTCATAGACCTGTAGTCTTCCTGATTTTTTCTTTTCAAACATTGTGTTTTTCCAACTTTGCTTCGGCACTTCCAGTCATGTAGCACTGCATTGCCTCGATCATATATGGGCTTATTGTCTTATGTAGAATTAATAACACGAGGATGAATAAAATTCAATGCAAATAACAGGTTCACCTTTCCCTATGCCAAATGCTCCAACTACCACTTATACCATCAAAGGGCGAAAAATAAAATAAATAATCCATGCACTTTCATTGTGAAGACTAATATTGGTTTCTGTAGAAGTTATATGAGGATGAGTAAGGTCGAGCTTAGGGCTCATAGTGAGTGAGTGTGTCAAGTGTCATAATGTAATAAGGGGTTATTATATTTAGGTCTGAGATGAAGGGGTATAATTTTCCAAGGCCATATTGTTCATAATGATGAAATACTCATGTTCTTCTGAATTCAGACATATCTTTCCATGGAACACACTACTGTAAAGTGGGAATTTACTATAATCTATGTATATTTTGTCGATTCCAATGCAAGAATTTAAAATACAAAACCCTGTATGAGCTATATGGTGAGTAATGATTTAATGATTCAATATCTTTTCATGTCGATTTAGTTATTTGTTGTTGCCTCTGCATGCCAACTTATCAATAGTTGTAGATGATAGTTTTAACTTTTACATGAGGAAAATATATTCACTTTTCTCTTTATTGTGTTTCTCTTTTTTATCGTACACTTCTGGAATGGATCTTCACAAATGCAATTGTATTATTTTATGATTTGTGAATTTATAAAACATTAAGTCAAATTTATATCAACATCGACAATTGACATTGCAATTTAAAGGAACGTGCTGAAGATGTCGCGTCTAACACTGGTTTGACTTGGTGGTTCATGAAGCAGAGGTGGAATGTGGAGATCCATATGTTGATTTTTTCGAGCAGCATTGAGAGCCATTCTCTTAGGAGAATGGGGACACCTGGTCCAGGACCATGATGTGGACTCAACCTAGTCTTGAGTGATCATTTTGTTGAATGATGATGTTATCACTCCAGGAAACTGCTCTAGGTTGTAGCTCGAGGATGCCTAGTAACTTAAAATGTTTTTAGGGTTTTCTAATATGGATCAAGTCAGGTGACCTATATAACCTTCCACTCTCAAGACATGCATGAAGCTCACTCAATTACAATGCTTTTAGTTACAACTTGTTCAGTAGTTTGACAATAAGGTTCAGGGATGGAGAACTCATCAAGCTGGCAGACTTACATACAAAATAGATGCATATAAATGGATAAATCCTAACAGGGATGGTACTTATAAATCACATCACATTAACACACCAATAGGATGATAGCTATTAGTTATTAATCAACTTTGAAAATAACCTAAATACACATTCAGGCATAAGTACAGTAAAGATAGAGATGATGGCTGAACAAATCATAACAAAAGAGCTTATATTAGAGAATGAACGTGATGAGAAGCTCAAAATAGTATAGGCTTATAAATCCCCGAAGTAGAACCTTTTTATCAAAATATTCTTAGGATTTATAGCCTTTTACAAAATATACAGATCCTAAAAACTTGGATCTGCTTTTTACAAAATTAAACAAAGGAACAGTTTTTTGCAAATTAGGGTTTGAAACCCTACCTAACTACTTGTCTAACTACAATGAAGATTTAGTTCACTAACTGAATATTAAATAACTGAAGCAATGCTGGTGATCACTGCTACTGGTCCTCTGCCAGTTAGAACACTGATTTCTCTTTGATAACTAGGGTTGGTGTCCTTTGTCTTGGTTATGTCATAGTGGATCTCACACAGACTTTTTCGGATGCATCCCTTAGCATCTTTTGTCTTCAGATCATGTCCATGAACCATCTGCAGTCGCCCAAAACCGGTTTTGTCTGCCAAAAAATTGCTTTTATGCCTATGTCCGCTTTTGGTGGTTAAGTGGCCAGTCTATTGGACTCATTAGATGCCAAAAGTGGCGCTTTCTGTGGCTAATGGACTGTTCCATCATTCGCCTAAGCAACCAAAATCCCTGTTTTACCATAATTATTAGGTTTTCATCAAAAATGTCTTGTCAGGCCTATCAGCTCAACTTTCCTCTTCTGCAGGCTTGGTGCTAGGGGTGTTAGCAGCGCCTTGGATGGCTTTAGGAGGCTATAGACTAATGGCTGCTTCAACGAGGGTTCATAAGGCGAGGGGGATCCTAGGTTTTTCTTTGGATTCCTTCAGCTGCAGTGTTTGGAGCCTCACCATCATGTATAAACTGGTATTGTCCCTTAGGTATCTCTTGTTCGGCCTTTTCAAGAAGATGTTTCATTCTCTCTGCTCCGGGTAAAACTTGTGCAATAACTTATTTCTGTTGGTCAAGGTTTCATTCTTTCTCTTTAGTTCTCTTTCCAAGACTTCCATTTCATAAACCTGCCATAGTAGCAAGTTGATCTTTTGAATTCTAGGACTGCTGGAGGAAGCCCTTTCTGCTGGTTCTTCTTGCTCCAATTCCCCCCCCCCCCCAGGATGGCAATGCTTCAGAAACTGGTACAATTTGCAGAGCTAGGGCTACATCCTCTTCTTGTTCTTCCTTAGAATCGAAATAGGGTAGGTTTAAGACATTCTCATGTTGTGCTTCTACCTCCTGACCTTTCTCACCTCCTGACCTTTCTCACTGAAGTCCAAATTCTTTTTTGCTGTAGCTAGGGAAATGGCCCTCTTCCTTCTTCTCCCACTCCTTGGGATGTTGGATTTCTTGGAAGGAGACTTCCCTTTCTCCTCTGGCTAAAAATCTATCTCAAATCCATTCTAGAACAAAAAAAATGGCCAAGCCATGTTTCTTCTTTTCAACAACTCCTGGACCAATAGCTGGATGAGACCATGGTGGGACAGCCTGCTAGCAATATTTTATGGTTGGGCTTTCACTTGATGTGCCATCTTCCCTAGACTTCTGTATAAATAAAAGGGCAAATTGAGAGGGTTTTTACCTATGAAGTGGTTCATGAGCTTGAAATGGTAAATCATTTCTCTATTATATCTCTCTTCATAGGTTAAATAGACCACAATGGCCTTCAGAAGCTACTGCCAGTTCTCTTCCAGCCATGATGATGCCACACTCTTCTTCCATATTATTCCTCTATGCTCAGACTTAAGGTATGACATGAATTTCACCTCTTTTGGTATGGTGGTATTGAACCATTTCTCTCCTGTGGAAGGGAGTTTTGTCACCTCAGCTATTAGTGCTTCATCTATGAGAAACTCCTCTTTTCCTATGATTGCCTTTGAACCATTGAATGACACAGTAAAAGCTTCAACCACCTGCTAATGGAAACCTTGTATTTTTTCACAGAACTTGTAGCATCCCACCTCTTGGAAAAGTCTGCAAACCTCCAGATGTGCCTCTAAATAACTGATATCACCTAGTTCCTGCCTGAGAGGTGGTCCACTTTTCTTCATCTTGATGGGTGTATCTCCTGGGTACTTGCAAAACAGTTTTCAGACTTTGTATACAGTGTGCTTTAGCAAGCTTCTCTTTCAGAGCTAGTTTTTCTGGTGATAAAATGCTAATTTCTAAAATGAAATATGATGGAGTCCCATGGCACTGATTATGAGGGTTTTCTGTCATTTATGGAGGCTGAGGTGACAAAAATGGTGACAGCAGCTCGATCCTTTAGATATTTTTTCCCACACAACCGTAACCTACTTCATCCAGAGCATTCGGTGGCTATTTTATGATCCTTTAGATAGGTGGAGGAGAACTGAAGGTTTGCAGTCAGATTAGTCTTTTTCCATTTGCTTAACAACCCTTTTACTCATTTTCCATGCAGTCATATAGCTCCAGATCTTTTCGATGGGTAATCATGCTCTCAAATGATCTTTTATCTTGTCGACGGGGTCAAATGTGACAGTTCCTAACCATTTCCTTATTTTTCCCTTTTGGTGGTTAAGATCCTCTGTGATTTTGTCAACTAGCCTCTGAAAAGATGCCTTTTGGCGACTAACAAAATGTTGTCTTTCTTTCTTAAGCCGCTGGAACCTTTACCCCATCGCTGTGGTGAATTTTTGCTTTTGACAAATAAGGACCTTAGTAGAAAACCCTTTTTAACTACCAAAAACCTGTTCTTTTGGTGCTTAATAAAATGCCCTAACTTTCACCTAAACCGCCGAAAGGGATTTTCACCCGATGTTTATCTTCCAGCTTTCGGTGGTTAGCATATGTGTTGCACCCTTCTCTAATCTACCGAAAGCGACCTTTTTCGGTGGCTAATGAGATTTTATGAGCCTCGCCTAAGCCACGGAATGTACTTTTCCTAATGTTGCTCGCCACTCACTTTCGACGGTTAAAACCTTGTTATTTCTCTCTCTAGTCTGCCAAAAGCACCCCTTTTTGGTGGCTAATGAATTTTCTGTAGTCTAACCTAAGCCACCGAAAGAGTTACTTTGACTCTGCTTTCTCAAATCGCTTTTGGTGGTTCATCTTTGGCCCGTGTTCAACTGTTTAGCTGTCGAAACATATCTTTTCGATGGCTAATGAGCTATAATAATCCTCTCCTAAGCCACTGAAAGTTATAACTTGTAAAATTTTCATCCAAATAAAAAATAGAGGCTTTCAAATTCTCAGTGATACTCATATCTTTCATTACACAAGAAGATTCTTCCTACTTTCAAAATAAATTTATTTTTGGAGATAACATCTGGCTCCTACTTGGGGATGGGACCCTCCGAGTGAGGTCCCAAGAATCCCAGACCAAAATGCATTTCCTTGCAAGCAACTAGTAACTTAACACTATCATTTACTATTCCATTGGGCCTGGATTTTATTTAGTAAGCAAAAACAACCTACTATCTACTAATTTACAATAATAAGGCCTCAGAGCCTCAAGTAAAGTAGAGTTTCAAAAACTGCCCATTCACTGGGCCATCAAATACCTCTTCCCTTTCTAGATTCTACAATTTGAAGGTGTTATTCTTATGTACCTGGGCTATCACAAAAGGGCCAATCCACATGGAGTCAAATTTTCCATGTTTTCCCTTGTCCTGTCTAATAGCATCCCACTTGAGGACCCAATCTCCAACCTGGAAGTTGTCTACGTTTGCTCTTTTGTCAAACATGCCCTTTATCCTTTGTTGATGGGCTTCTGATTTTCATATAACTTGCTCCCTGATTTTCTATAACTCCACCAAGTCCATCATCCTTCTCACCATATCATTTGGTTCATCTTCCTCTTCCTGAAGGAATTTTGCCACTGGAAGAATGAGCTGGACAGGAAAAATGGCCTCAGTGCCATAAACTAGCTTGAATGGAGAAGTCCCAATGGATATTTTGTCTATTACCCTATCAGCCCATAAAGCAAACTTAAGCTTTGAATCCCAGCTTTTCTGATTTGTGTCCAGCAGTTTCTTGATGATCTTGACTAAACTTTTGTTGGATGACTCAGCCAGGCCATTGCCTTAGGGATAATAGGAGGTCGAATGCACCAGTTGAATGCCCATTGACTCACACATGTTATTTAATTCCCCAGCTTTAAAAGCTTGTGCATTATTAGTTACCAACCTTACTGGCCAACCAAACCTGCTGAAGATATTCTCATATAAAAATCTCATGATGACCTGGTGAGTGGCGTTCCTGGTGGGTACTGCTTCTATCAATTTGATAAAGTAGTCAGTGACTAATAAGATCCATTTATGTTGTCCACTGGAAGATAGATTTATTTCACCTATAAAATATAGACCCCATTGTTGTAAAGGACCATTCACCACAATAGGCCTAAGGGGTAAGGATTTGAGCTACTGCTTCCCTATAAATCTCTGGCATTGGTCACAGGCCCTTACAAAAGTGCATACATCAGTAAAGAGGATTGGCCAATAGTATCCTGCTCTTAATATCTTGTTGATCCGAAAACAAGATCTTTGCTACTCTATGACGTTAACATGAATTGCATAAAGAGCATGAATGAAGCACACAAACCCATAAGAAGTGAACCAAACAGCATAGACAATACGCACATAAAGACAACAAGTTGATAACGGAGTTTGTCCAGGATGGACTACGTCTCTGGGCCTGCTTCTCAATAGGAGGGCCGATCTATAATCTTAGTATAAGGCAAAATACATGGCAATGATACAATGATACCTTGGCAACAATGGTCAAGAAGAGAACCGCTGCCCAAAACACAACAAGACTGCTTCTAGCAACTTCGAAGCCTGAAGATGGTGGAAAACGAGTATAAACACTTGTACCTTCCTCCTGTAGAGCTACGCAATCTCCCTTCTCTCCTTTACCTACAAAGTCTCCACTCCAAAGCATGAGTGGCAAATGGCAACTAAGGGGGCTTATATAGCCATGACTTGCCCCTCTTCACATTTTCCTCATGTTCTCTTTGGTTACAACAAATTTTTCCCAAGAAGACATATGGTTCCAACTCCCCACACTTGGTTAGGTTATTCTTAAATTATGTAGTTGACATAGTTACAACTATGCCAACCACATTTTATATTTTTAGAATATTACAATAAAATTATTTTCCCCCAAAACCACATGGTTCATTGAACCCACAATATGGTTTTTTTTTTTAAACAAATTTGTTATAACGTAACTTGTTTTTAGACCCACTTATAACCCATTTTCTATAGTTTATAATTCGACATGTGTTGAAATAGAGCATGGGATCCCATGTTGGTCCGAGCTCCCGATCACGCTGGAGTAAGAACCAAGGTCGGGGCTAAGCCTTGGCTCCTTTGGGGCTCGAAATGCCACTTTAAATAATATTATTTCCATACATTATCCAAATAACACTACCAGCGTAGTTGGTAAATGCGCAGAGACAGGGTATGGGAGGTCAAGAGTTTGAAACCGGCAGAGTAGCAACTTTTTGGTGAACTTCAATCAATATTGGCCAATCCGGTGTTGCCACGTGGCAGTTTCGGATTGGTCCACCTCGATGCCCGTACATGACACATGTCACATTTGGATTGGTCCACCTCAACACCCAGTCAGCTACCAACTCATCTGCCATACTGCCAACTAAGTTGCGTAGTCACCTCCGTACTGACACGTGTCGCATTCGGATTGATCCGTACTACTGACTGGATTTCCAACCCCATCATCTATACATGACACGTGTCGCATCCTGATTGGACCGTACTACCACCTGTCTGTCCGTAAACCTACCATGTCATTTGTCTATACTGTATGGATTCCATGTGTCACCCTGTCAGTGGTGCCACATCATCATCATCAGCGGTGCGACATGGCACCTCTTTTTTCCAATTTTGCCTGTTGATCTCATAGAACAGAACACGATAACTTTCTCATACAGAGTCCGTTTGAGGTGAAACGAACGCCGTTGGAATCGTCTCGACAAGACCTTCGATCTGGCACTATTTTTGTTGAGATTAGAGGACTTTGAAAAATTGGCCTTCCTGGATCCTCCTGGATCATTCATCCCCACTGAGAAGCTTTTGGCCTCCAAAAGCCTTTACTAATCAACAGATAGGTGAGGGAATTGCTCCCTCACTTTCTCCTTCTTAATCCACTTGGCTTTGCTTGGATGAGTGCCTTTTATGCCCACTCGAAGATAATAAACATCACCTCTACGAGAAGTCCTTGTCCTTCTGTCCAGGATGACATCTTCCTGTAGCTCATCCATGTACTCAGGAGAAAATTCATCAACTGATGGCAATGAGACATTATCCCTTTCATCCATGATCATGGGAGGCTCATAGAGTTTCAAGTTCTCCACATTCACCACTGTAGTAGATATGCATGTATGGTGGTAGCTCTAAGCGAAAGGCATTCGTCCCAATCTTCTCCAAGATGGTGAAGGGACCATATCTAATGGGCTTGAGCTTATTGCCTTCTCCTTTCATCCTCTCCTTGCTGATGTGAAGCCACACTTGATATCCTACCTGAAACTGATGATCAATTCTATGCTTGTCATGGCAAGCCTTGTACTGGGCTTGACTCTTCTCCAACTGCTCTTGCACTGCTTGATGTACCTGTTGAATTCTCTGAATGAACCTACGGGCTTTGTATTCATCCTTGGAAGTGCTTGAACCAACCTCTCTCCCATAAGTCAAGTCCAATGGAGTCTTTGGCAAGTACCCAAAGCATGTCTCAAATGGCGAGCTCTGAGGGGAAGAATGCATAGCCCTGTTGTAGGCATGCTACACATACTGGATCTGTTCATCCCATAACTTAGGATGCTTGTTGCCTACCTGTCCTGTTGACTACCTCTATCTGTCCGTCGGTCTGTGGATGGAAAGCGGTTCTGCTCTTCAGCTTGGTGTCCATCATACACCATAACTTTGTCCAAAACTCTCCAAGAAATCAAGAGTCTCGATCCGAGATAATGGACATAGGAAGTCCAAAGTGAACCCATACATGCTGAAAGAAGAGAGAAGCAGCCTGCTCTGCAGTGACCTACTTTTTACATGGCATAAGAATACACATCTTGCTAAACCTATCCACGACCACATACAAGTAGTCGTGACCCCTCCTAGACATAGGCAAACCCCCCACAAAATCCATGGAAATGCTTTCCCAAGGATGGGAAGGAACAGGAAGTGGTGAGTACAGCCCCAATTTTCTATTAGTGGGCTTACAAGTAGAGCACATCACACACCCCTTTACATATTTTGTTACAATGTCTTTCATGTGAGGGCAATACACGAGTCTTTGCAAATGAGCCAAAGTCTTACCTACCCCAAAATGCCCTGATACAAGAGAAGTATGAGCTTCTCGTATTACATTGACTCTTTCACTGATAGGAACACATAGCTTGCCAAAATGATAGAGCAACTTTCCCTGCAAATAGTAGTCTTCCACCTGTGTGCCATTGGTTAGCTTCTCATAAATCTCCTTGAAATCATCATCAGTAGCATACTGCTCAATATAAATTTCATGGGATAAAGAAGAATTTTTCAAAACAATAGATGCAACAATAGGAGGTCTAGAAAGCATATCTGCCACTTTGTTACTAGTACCCTTCTTGTACTTGATCACTAGATGGAATTTTTGAAGAAATCCCATCCACCTGAAATGACGAGCTTGCTGGAGCTTAGTCTGGGACAAGAGATACAGCAAGGGCTGATGATCGGTATGGATGATCGTCTCCTTACCCATCAAGTAGTGCTTCCACTTCTTGACACTATGAACCAAAGCATACAACTCTTTGTCATAGGTGGGGTAGTTGATCACTGCTTGAGTAAAAGTCTTTGAATGGTATAAAATAGGCTTGTAGTGCTACATCAATACTGCCCCCATGGCATATCCACTGGCATCTATCTCTATCTCAAATGGCTGCTGCAAATCAGGCAAGGCTAGGACTGGGGTGGTGCTGATCTTTCCCTTCAATGTGTCGAAGGCTTTCTGCTGCTTACCTCCCCACTGGAAGGCTTTCTTCACACTTGTTAAGGCATGCAAAGGAGATGCTATGTATGAGAAGTTCTGAATGAACCTTCTCCAATATTGAACCGCTCCTAAAAAGCTTCTCACTTCAGTAGTGTTAGTAGGCTTAGGCCAATTGACAATTACATCAACTTTTGAAGGATCAATTTTTAAATTTCCACCTCCTACAATATGACCCAAGTAAACTAATGAAGTTTTTCCAAATTCACACTTTGACAATTTTACATACAATTTCTCCTTTTTCAAAGTATCTAATACTTGCTTTACATGCCCCACATGTGCTTCCCAAGTTTTGCTAAAGACCAAGATATCATCTAAGTATACAATGACAAAATCATCTAAGAATGGTCGGAAAACATCATTCATTACCTGCATGAAGGTTTCAGGTGCATTGCAAAGCCCAAAGGGCATCACCAACCACTCAAATAGACCTTGCTTGGTCTTGAAGGTCATCTTCCACACATCACTTTCTGCAATTCCGATCTGGTGGTAGCCACTGCGCAAATCCAACTTGGTAAAGAACAAAGCATCTTTCAACTGGTCGAGCAAGTCATCTATGTGAGGAAGCGAGTATAGATTCTTGATTGTGATCTTGTTGAGAGCCCGATAGTCAACGCACATCCTCCATGTGCCATCTTTCTTCATCACCAACTCAATCGGAAAACCACATGGAGAGGAGCTAGGTCTGATCACTCCTTGGTCCAACAAGTCTTGAACTTGCTTCTTAATCTCTTCCATTTCAACTGCGGATAACCTGTACATGCCCACATTACGAAGAGGGGAATCCTGTTGGAGATGGATCTCATGTTGAATCTCCCTTTTGGGAGGCAAACCTGTAGGTTCCTGAAAGCATCTCAACCTCCCTTTTTATGAGAAGGATCACAACCTCTGAAAGCATTGGATGCTTCAGCATATTTTGCTCTCACAACCATGAGCATGTATCTATTATTAGTGTTGATGAGTCTCTTCATCTGTCCTGCACTAATAAGAGTGGTGTTAGCCTTCACACTGTGAGCTCTCACGATGTACTCCACCCCATTTTTGGTGAGATGGTACTTGTTCTTGTGACGGAAGAATACTACTTTTCAATCATACAAGTATGGGATTCCCAATACGATACCGCAGATGTCAATAGGAACAACATCTAAGTCCACCTCATCGATCAACTTTGAAGCAATAGAAAAACTTAACCTGCATTGCTTAGTCACCTGTAGCTTAGCATTATCACATACCCATCCAAGAGGATAAGGCTTGGGGTAAGGTTTAGTCTATATGCCCAACTTCTTAACAACTGATTCTGAGATCAAATTTACTTGAGAACCTGGATCAAATAATGTTTCAATCTTTGTATGCTTAGACACAACTCTGATGTGAAACAACTCACTTCTTCTTTTATCATTTTCTTTAGAAACATGAGTAGAACTTGAACCAATATGAGGAGTTTTGTTACCTTGCATTCCCACGGCTGTAATCCTGGTTTCGTCACCTGAGTCGGAACCCAAATCTCGTTGCGTTGTTGCAATGGTCTTTTTCTTCTTTTTTCCTCTATAATTCTTTGGCCTCTGTTCAAGATGCAACTTCCAACAACTTTCTTCATCAAGCCCATCAGTATCGCAATGTTTGCAATGGAGCTTTCCTCCTTCCTTCTTGGCAGTAGCTGTCTTCTTTCTCTTTTCTTTTTTCTTGAACTTGTGGTTGTTGTTGGGCTTGAAATGCTTCTTCTGATGGTCTTCTTGCAAATGCTTCCCCCCGCTCTCAAGATGAGTAGCCTGAACACTTGCTTCATCCACACTAGTAGGATTCAGCAACAGCAAAGTATGGCATAGATAATGATGAAGAGCACCAATGTACTTCAAAAGAGTGTCAGGAGAATCTAAAAAAATATTCAACTCTAAAGCTTTCTTTTAAATTCTTCAGTAAAATTCTGAACACCCTGACCCTTTCCTTGTCTAAAACTTTGCCAATCCATCATATCCTTTTGAACATAACCCAATGGATAAAATTGCTTACGTAAAGTAGAAATGAAAGCAGACCATGATGAGAGAAGATTACCCATTTTTTTGCTACCTTGCTAAAGCTTGCTTTCCCATCATACAAGTGCGGTGCCTGTCAGCCGAAGTGAAGCCAACTAAATCTTCACATCTTCTTCTTTGATCTATTGGACTCGGCAATAGACCTCAATTTGCCTTATCCAATTGTTCAACTTCTCTGCATTCGCTTCCCCATTGAACATGGGCAAATCAAACTTCACATCGAGCTTCAATAAGGGCTTCTTTTGAGGCTCTTTGTGGGGAACCTTGGAATGCTAAGAATGAGATGAGGAAGAAGCACTTGAACTTGTGCTTGAAGCTGAAGGTGAAGAGGGAGGCTCAGGAGGCTCTTCACCACCTCCTCCTTGGTTAACTGAAGCGTTGCCTTCGTCCTTCAATTCTTTGTCTTCCTTCTTTACTTCACTTCCTTTTCCTTCTTTTGCCATGCGTTCTTCATAGTCTGCATACAACTTGTCTACCTTGTCGGCCATCATGTAGAAGACCTTGTGAAATTTTTCCTCTATCTCGATGTGGGCATCATTAGCATCCATATTCCTCCTTTACACGTCTGATCTCGGAATTGTAAGGCTCTAATGTACCCTCACCAACTTGCAGTTTAGCCCTTGTGAGCATCCACACTCACAATCCAATGACACATAGACCTGCTCTGATACCACATGATCCAAAAACAAGATCTTTGCTACTCTATGACGTTAACATGAATTGCATAAAGAGCATGAATGAAGCTCACAAACCCATAAGAAGAGAACCAAAAAGCATATACAATACGCACATAAAGACAATAAGTTGATAACGGAGTTCATCCAGGATGGACTACGTCTCTGGGCCTGCTTCTCAATAGGAGGGTCTATCTATAATCTCAGCATAAGGCAAAATACATGGTAATGATAGAATGATACCTTGGCAACAATGGTCAAGAAGAGAACCGTTGCCCAAAACACAACAAGACTACTTCCAACAACTCCGAAGCCTGAAGACGGTGGAAAATGAGTATAAACACTCGTGCCTTCCTCCTACAGAGCTACACAATCTCCCTTGTCTCCTTTAGCTACAAAGTCTCCACTCCAAAGCATGAGTGGCAAATGGAAACTAAGGGGGCTTATATAGCCATGACTTGCCCCTCTTCACATTTTCCTCATGTTCTCTTTGGTTACAACAAATTTTGCCCAAGAAGGCATATGGTTCCAACTCCCCACACTTGGTTAGGCTCTTCTTAAATTATGTAGTTGACATAGTTACAACTATGCCAACCACATTTTATATTTTTAGAATATTACAATAAAATTCTTTTCCCCCAAAACCACATGGCTCATTGAACCCACAATATGGTTTTTTATTTTTAAACAAATTTGTTATAACGTAACTTGTTTTTAGACCCATTTATAACCCATTTTCTATAGTTTATAAGTCGACATGTGTTGAAATAGTGCACGGGCTCCCATGCTGGTCGGAGCTCCCGGTCACGCTGGAGTAAGAACCAAGGTCGGGACTAAGCCCCGGCTCCTTTGGGGCTCGAAATGCCACTTTAAATAATATTATTTCCATACATTATCCAAAGAACACTACCAGTGTAGTTGTTAAAGGCGCAGAGACAAGGTATGGGAGGTCAGGAGTTTGAAACTAACGGAGCAGCAACTTTTTGGTGAACTTCAATCAATATTGGACAATCTGGTGCTGCCACGTGGCAGTTCCAGATTGGTCCACCTCAATGCCCATACATGACATGTGTCGCATTCGGATTGGTCCACCTCAACGCCTATTCAGCTACCAACTCATATGTCGTACTGCCAACTAAGTTGCGCAGTCACCTCCGTACTTACACATGTTGCATTTGGATTGGTCCATACTACTGACTGGATTGCCACCTCATCGTCTGTACATGACACCTGTCACATCCTGATTGGACTGTACCACAACAACAATGTATAACCAATAATTTAGCATCATTTAGTTTCATCATTCCTTCACATTTACACATTAAGACATGTAACCGTTTATTGACCTCGAAATATGCTAGCACAACTTTCATTTTTGTTATCTTTTGAACTCTCCCTGGAGTTTAAATTTTTGGGTGGACTTACATCTATTTCTGAGGTTACTCTCCCTTTTGACCACTAGTCAAATTTTTTCTCCTCAGCGACATCAGACAGTGTCCTGTCTTCCAAATGTCAAGTTTTTCCTAGGTCTTTTCTTACCACACCATGTGCCTAACACCAATGTGCTCACGCGGAAATTGCTTGCCTAACACCATTGTGCTCCTGCAGCAAACATGTCTAACACCAATGTGTTCACGCGGCAATCACTTGCCTAACACCATGGTGCTCCCGCAACATGCAAAAAAACAATTCTTGGTTCATATTTAATATAGATTTCACCTTATTGATCATAATGCACACTCCTTGGTGCTTCACATGACTTTTTACTGTCATTGTCCCGAATCGTGTGTCGGCTATACAGTTAGTCAAGGCATCTGTTGATAACTCAAAATTTTATTAACTAATCATAAGTTGCAGCGGTTTAATCATCACTTTATATAACCCTATAAATTATCCAGAAAATTATTCCTTACACATTTCTGAGGAATTTGAGCGCAACTTATTTATGCAGGCGGATTTTATATATCGTAGTGCACATTGATCGCAACATTGGTCATAATCTTGGTGAAACCTGCAATGTCAGTACAAAAATTACGTAATCCACAGTTAAATCCTTGGTTTATAAAATCTTAAAAATTCGATAATCTATAACCAACATTTCTTAACCTCATTATTTAAGGCAGCGAATATTTTTACTACCTGTCAATCCTGACTGATAGTGTTCCTAAGATATCCTGTAGTGTCAGTGTATAATGATGTGCAACATTCATCAACTCAAATTATCAAATAACTTTAGACATGCTTTCCCATTTGTTGTTTGGATAATTACCGTGGAGGGACATTCCATCTTTACACCACATTTATGTGTGGCAAGCTAGGGACATAGGTATTCTGATAACATCAGGAATTCAAAATGAGCTACTTACCATCATCAACCACTTATTTTAGGTCTGATGACATTCTTGTTCGTCCAATGCAATATAACGAGAAGCATTATCTATTTTATGCACAAGATACTTTACCGTTCACTTTGGCTACACTCTAGCCAAATTTCATAGGTAATTCTAGTTAATTTACATTCAATTATTCAGTTATGGTCCCACTGGGATTTACACAATTTATCACCTGCAAAAAAAAATCCCAATGCTCTGTGAGTTACCATAACATACCTATAATGTCATTTTAATCATAAAAATATCATAACCCCAACTTGACATATTCCTTCTTCTGGAGCCTAGAAGCTACTCCTCAACACAACTTCCATATCTCTAGGCGTACTTGATGTTTCATGCTTACTCGCTCAACACCGTATCCATGTGGTAACTCGATATTCCCCATGCTCCATAGCTTATGATCAAGATATGTCTACCTAAGCCCTCTAGACCTAAGTGACTTACATTATAAATCCAATCATAACTTGATGTTCTAGTGTTAATGCACATAGAGACCATCTCAAAAGTTTCTTATACTAGAAATTTTTCCAAAAATTTTTTGTATAGTATATCTTAACATAACAAATTATTGAAGCTATGGTTTCCAAAAATTCCAATATAACTAATCAAATATTGGTAACCTTCATAATAAGCAGGGAATCATACAGACTCCAAATGTTACCATTTCTACTAAGGATTTCATCTTTTCCTTTGGTCCTCATGTGATGTTGCTTCTTGTAACCATGTGCACCTGCATTATTTGCTCACAAAATCTTGCCCAAAATAAGTCGCATCTTACCCTCATAAACAAATTACATGATAACATGTTCCTATTAGACTACAACAAAATATATTTGTGCATCATATCAAGGCTTTACTTCCTCTTCAATATCTTTTTGATGTGTTAATATTATGCACTTAATCCTACTAAACACAATTTCAAATTGCACTTCACTTCATCAATACGTATGTAAAACACATAAGTATATCTTGCTTTAGACAAGCCTAATAGTGTCATCATTTTCTCATTCCCCAAATTAGACAAATAACCCTCCCTGTATTTTAGTGCATGCAACTAACTTCTTGCATTACACATAATTCTCAAAAACCCATGCAGAGAGTTCAGCAATATTTCTTTTATAGCGTGCATTATAATATCACATAGTTAAATCACATAGTTCACAACATACCTTCATGTCGATGAGTCCATCAGGTTTGAGCGTTTTAACTTTGCTCTGATACCATATGTAATGTCCCTCTTAGCCCTTGATGCCAATAAGTGTAAAAAAAAAAAAAAAAAGGGGTCAAGTTTTTTGTTTTTTAATTACTATAAAGGGGTCTAACTTGTTAGCGGCAAACTTTACAAGGGATTTCATATCCAATATGTCAAAACCATGTGCATGTAAAAACAATCATTTAAGAATTCCTTTTAGAGTAATTCACAACATGTCATTTTCATAATGCCCTAAAAAATTACTTGCTATGCAAACCATAAAATAATAAGTTAACAATGACAATTTCATTATATGCACCACAGGATTGCATATACAGAAAGTTCCATGAAGATTCATACACATCACACAGAGACACAAATAGAACGTCTTGAAGCAAAAAAATGATCCTTATAACTTGTTCTCCTTATAATTACAACTACCCTACCTATCAACAGGCATTGCGTGCAACAGCCAAAAAATGATCAAACCAAGATACTTCAACCTATGCATCATAATGAGGATTTAGAAGTGATAGAAATTGTCTTACCTAGAAAGAGAAATTCTTGAGCCAGATACACTCATGGAGGATCTTAGTCTAATACTTGTAATAAGTAGCCTTAGTGTAGCATCAGCCATAAGACAGAAATATTTAGTATTTGTCAACCAATTAGTATAAGCCCTATTAGCAACGATCCAAACCATTATAACATAAACTTGAAGTAGCCATTATTGTCTAACATCCTACCAGCATTTTCCATGTTTGAATTCAAGCATTGTTGGTCTCCTTTTTAATAAACTCAATTAATAAATTTTGGTGACACATATTTAGGCAAAATTTGCAAAAGAATCTGGGAGCCCTTTTGTGTACGGTTAAGAATACGATACCGGATCATTCCATATAGATAATGAAGTACATAATACAAGAACCAATTAATGCAATAAAAACAGAGTTCATTTTCCTGGTAATAATCATTTTCCAAGGTGTTCTATATATATATATATATATATATATCTTAATCCATTTGCAGTAGTATCATTTATACAAAAAGAAATAAAATGGAGAGAGTAAAAACATTCAGGTGCATGAAAAGGAGACAGACAAGAATGTACGTGGTTCACCCCAACCTTGGGGTTATGTCCACCAAAAGGTGTCACATGCCTGCAACATTCATTTCATTAAAAGGTTACAATCTGCAATGGAATGTTGCCTTCATTTTTCCATTGATCCTCACTGGATCACATTTAGGGAATATTTCACTGGAACTCAATCTCTCTAGATTTTAAGTAGATACAAATATATCCCTGCATCTTTAACTTTCTAAAGGTGACTTTCGACAGTGTGCCTGATAAATACATATAGGCATAATCCTTCTATACATTCAAGATGGTCAAAAGGCAGCTCCTTGACTTACCTAATTCTGAAGGAAACTCACACAAACAACCCATTATAAATTACAAATAGACACAATGGTGGCTCATCAAAAGAGATCGAACTCCTATCAGAAGAAATCAAATCGTTGACACTTCCTAGCCCCATACTCAGGTTATACCAACATTTCCTTGCTCCAATGCTCAGGTTATAGCCACATTACTAAAGGTTCTTGTTAGAAAAGGTTAAAGCAGTCTAGGACAGCCACCTAAAAGACATTGTTCCAAAAGCAACAATACGATACATCTTCAGGACAAAATATTGTAGAATGATACACGAGGCCATTTAACTATGTGGATATGGCTTATATCAAGCTTTCCTCGTAGGGGAGTTATTTCTTAGCTAGGCACTTCTATAATTTAAGTTAGTTTAGCATATTTTGAAGAGCTTGTTTCACCCTACTTTAACATATTGTGAAAGCATTGTTTTCCTCAAGTTGCAATTTTGAGATCTGGTGGACATTTAACTCAAACAGAAACACTTTTTCCTTCTGGTGAGGGATCCAAAGAACATTCATCCCAAATCCCACACTGTGCAAAATACCTAATGTGGCATCCATTACGAAGAGGGTTTTTGAAAAAAAACGAAACATAGGCAGTGAAGGCCAAACGTTTAGGCAAAGACTTAACATAAACCTCCACCGTACTAGATTACATTCACCCAATCCCACAATGTCAAAAGAAAACACCAAACAAATAATCCATTATGAAGAGGGTTTTAAAAGAAATGGAACGTAGGCAGCGTAGGCCAAACACAGTATCAAGTTGTATTCACCCCATCTCAAAATATGTAAAAGGAAAAAAAAACGCTCATTACGCAATGGATTTTCAACTCAGAACAATGGGCCGAGAGGGATAATTTGTTCAGGCCGGGCACTCAAAGCAAGGTCACTCTTCCCAAAAACTCAGTTCTCAACGGCGGGCAAGGATGATACTCCCGGAAGGCTAAATGCATACCTTCAGAACAAAACAAAATAGATGACGGCAATGTTTGTAACATTCAGATTGATTTAATACAGGAAAAGAAAAAGAGGTCCATCCATATTCAAATCATTTATACCGCTAGTTATAAAACTCTTGGACAGGTCACCAGGCAGCAGCAAGATTATGAAAAATGGAAACCACATCAAAAACAACATACCAATCGATCTCCATCACTTCCCCGTGTGTGTAACATTATCCCTTTGGAGCATTCCCATTTCTTCTAGCCATTGAGCCCGTGGACTTTCCTCAAAAGAGGAAACAATTATGGCTGGTTTTACTTGTTGGGGGTCGATGTCAGTGCCCTCCTACAGCCGAATCTCGAGCTCCACCGATTCCACTCATATCTTCACATTTCTAATTACGACTCCCTATTCAACCACTCAGCATACTTCATCTCTTAATCACTATAATCAGAGTGTTGATGTCTATTGATAATTTAACACAAATCCAGATCACTTAAAGACAATGAGCGACCAACCCAAGGAGGGTTTCGGTGTTACCACTAGTGAAGTGAGCTATTTGGAGAAAGCCAAAACAGGCGAGGATCCCCCCCTCAATGACTTGAAGCCACCCTTATATAAGGGTAAAATTCCCAGCGGTTCTTTTTACAGCCATCATGATTCGCCCCCCCATCAATGGCTGTGAATCCATAAATTATAATAATTGTTGAACGTTAGTATTCAAACCAAAAAAAAATTCAGGGATTTCAGCATACTAAATGGCTCTGAATCCGGGTAATATATAAATGGCTGAAAATCAGAAATCAGGGAATGAGTTAATGGTATTCAATACCACCCACTAATTAGCTGGTATAACGTCCCCTTAACTAATCAATTCAAGCCAGCCCTCAAAAACGTCTTCGCTATTTAAATGCTATAATCCAGGGAAGCTCAATTAGCGTTCATAATTTTCCTCCACCAATCAAGGCATAGTGATATAAGAAATTCCAAATATGGCACGATGCACCATTCACACGCCGTGCGGGGTCGTACCTCATGTTTTCCATTATCTTATTTTTATTAAGATTGTGATTGCATCTCTATATTTAATATGCCATTATTTCTGATGTTATAGACGAACTATTTTGCAACGCTTGCAAAAATGAAATGGTGAGTTGTTTTTCTTTTACATTTTTCTCCTATATGGAATTCCTTTCGTCACCGGTTATTGATGATAAAATACGTATGTATATAGAATTTCTTTTTCTATAAATTCCACTAATATCTTTATATAGGAGGAATTAGTTTCACTATAAGTGCTACAATATTGTATGTGTGCTCTACATATATATAATATATGTACGTATGTGGTTTGCTTCACCTTGTATGTTCTACATACATTATATATCACAAATATATGTCTTCAACATATATATACTATTCTCCAATATTATATACATATGGCTCCACATATAGTACATACATGTAGGAGGCTTGTAACAATATATATATATATATATATGTCCCCCAATTATATATATACTATTTTCCATAAACACACACACACATATATATATGGTTCCACATACAATACATGTATGTGTGTGAGGTTTATCTCACCATTGTATGTAACATTATATGTTATTCATTTACTATATATCTCAAATATATATGTCTCCAATATATATATATACTATTCTCTACTAATATATATATATATTAGGTTCCATTATTATATGTATGTTCTTACATATAATGTAGGTAGGTAGGAGGTTTTGCATTACCATGAAATGTTGTAACATTATATGTTCAACATACAATATCAAATATATGTATGCCTCCAACATATATATAATTCTTCATTATCATGTATATAGGGTTCCACTATTATATATATGAGGTTTGTTTCACCATATAACTTTCCATGATTACATGTAACTTTATATGTTCTACTCATATATATATAGCATTAGCATTCTTCATTATTATATATGTAATGTTCTATATATATAGCATTCTTCATTATTATATATGTAATGTTCTACATATACACACACACACACACATACACACACACACACACACACACATATATATATATATATATATATATATATATATATATACATGCAATTTATTTCACCATGTGATGTCCCATGATTATAGGTAACATTACATGTTCTACAAATAATACATATCTCAAATGTATATCTCCATCATACATATAAGTTTCTTCATTGTTATAATAATGTTAGAATGTCTCAAGTTCCCTCAATTAACTTGTAGTGGGAGTACCCTCATTGTGGTAAGGGTTTTCTATTCCTCATGGACGCATTTATGGTTCATTTCTATTTTTATGAGTCGTAGTCGCTCTTAGGTCTTCAAGGTGGGAGGGGAATCTTACACTCTCCCCAATGCTTTAGGAAGATGTCATCTAGGTCCTCAATGCCTGCCACTAATCCAACAGGCAGTTCCTTAAACCATTTCCTAGCCTAACCATCTAGGGTTTGCACAAAAACCCTAGTCCATACATCGTCTTGCTCTATGTTAATATTCTCAGCATAGCCATAAAATTCCTCTAGATGTTATTCAACTGTGAAATCCCCTTCTCCTGTGAACTTAGCAATATACTTGAGGCAATCTCTAGTAGGCATGGCAGAGAGGGGATTTGGAAAATTTAGGGGAGCATACCTAGCTACCAGTATCCTTTCCATTTTGGTCAATTGAGGGGCATCCATTTTGAAAATGGGTATGGACAGGGTTGAGAAAAGCAGCACTGATGAAGGTACTTGCTGAGAAGGTGGTGGTGGTATACTTATCCCAGTGGAGTTACCTAGGATTGGATCTTCACAAGCAGTAGTGCTTGAAGATGCCCAAACCCTAGGATTTTCTGATGTATTTATAAATTACTGAGAATTAAGTGCTTCAGCAGAAGAAATAATAGCGGAAAAATTTCTTGAAATACCTGATATGGCTTCTTGTACAACACTGCTGGTCTATCTTAGTAAAGCCATAGCTCTTCTCAAAATTTCTTCTGGATTTGAAACAGGTGTTGTTGGTGGCCCCTTATGGTTTTCTCTGGTACTTGGTCTTCTTGAAGCCACCATATTTCAATGGAGTCGCCAGATAGATGATTACAACCAGAATAGTGTCCAAGATTTGTCTATCATCAAAGCAAGGATCTATGTCGTCTCCCAGGGAAGCTAAGCTTCAGTCTCCTCTCCCCGGCAACAGCGCCAATTTGTTATCACTTCAGGAAACTCCTCTAGGTTGTAGCTCGAGGATGCCTGGTAACTTAAAAAAATTTAGGGTTTTCTAATATGGATTAAGTCAGGTGACCTATATAACCTTCCACTCTCAAGACATGCATGAAGCTCACTCAATTACAATGATTTTAGTTACAACTTATTCAGTAGTTTGACAATAAGGTACTGCAAGGATGGAGAACTCATCAAGCTGGCAGACTTACATACAAAACAGATGCATATAAATGGCTAAATCCTGACAACGATGGTACTTATAAATCAAATCACATTAACACACCAATAGGATGATAGCTATTAGTTATTAATCAACTTTGAAAATAACCTAAATACACATTCAAACATAAGTACAGTAAAGATAGAGATGATGGTTAAACAAATCATAACAAAAGAACTTATATTCCAGAATGAACAAGATGAGAAGCTGACAATAATATAGGCTTATAAATCCCCGAAGTCGAACCTTTTTTATCAAAATAGTATTATGGTTCTTAAAAACTTGGATCTAAATCCCCGAAGTCGAACCTTTATAGCCTTTTACAAAATATATGGATCTTAAAAACTTGGATCTATTTTTTACAAAATTAAACAAAGTAACAGTTTTTTACAAATTAGGGTTTGAAACCCTACCTAACTACTTGTCTAACTACAATTAAGATTTAGTTCACTGACTGAATATTAAATAACTGAAGCAATGTTGGTGATCTCTGTTGTTGGTCCTTTGCCAGTTAGACCACTGATTTCTCTTTGATAGCTAGGGTTGGTGTCCTTTGTATTGGTTATGTCATAGTGGATCTCAAACAGACTTTTTCTGATACATTCCTCAACACCTTTTGTCTTCATATCGCATCCATGAACCATCTGCAGTGGCCCAAAACCGATTTTGTCTTCCAAAAACTTGCTTTTAAGCCTCTGTCCACTTTCGGTGGTTAAGCGGGCAATCTATCGGACCCGTTAGCTGTCGAAAGTGGTGCTTTCGGTGGCTAATGGACTGTTCCATCGTCTGCCTAAGCCATCGAAAGCCCTGTTTTACTAGAATTATTAGGTTTTCATTAAAAATGTCTTTTCAGGCCTGTTGGCTCAGCTTTCCTTTTCTGCGGGCTTGGTGCTAGGGGTGTTAGCAGTGCCTTAGCTGGCTTCAGGAGGTTGGAGACTAATGCCTGCTTCAACTAGGGTTGATAAGGTGAGGTGGCTGCTAGGGTTTGCTTTGGCTTCCTTCAGCTATAGCCTTTAAAGCCTCACCATCCTGTATAACCTGGTATTGTCCCTTAGGTATCTCTTGTTCAGCCTTTTCAAGAAGATGTATCGTTCTCTTTGCTCCAAATAGGACTTGTGCAATAACTTGTTTCTGCTGATCAAGGTTTCATTGTTTCTCTTTAGTTCTCTTTCCAAGACCTCCATTTCATAAACCTGCCTCAGTAGCAGATTGAACTTTTGACTTCTAGGCCTGCTGGAGGAAGCCCTTTCTCCTGGTTCTTCTTGCTCCTGTGGTGTGGGGGATGGAAATGCTTCAGACACTGGTAAAATTTACAGAGCTAGGGATGCATCCTCTTCTTGTTCTTCCTCAAAATTTGAATAGGGTATGTTTAAGACATTCTCATGGTGTGCTTCTGCCTCCTGACCTTTCTCACTGAAGTCCAAATTCCTTTTTGCCTTCTTGGTCCTGGAAGAGGAGGGAGGTTGTTCTATTGCTGCAACTAGGGAAATGGACCTCCTCCTTCTTCTCCCACTCCTTGGGGTGCTGGATTTCTTGGCAGGAGACTTCCATTTCTCCTCTAGATGAAATCCTGTCTCAAAGCCATTCCAGAATAGAAAATAGGGCCAAGCCATGTTTCTTCTTTTCAACAACTCCTATACCAATAGCTGGATGAGGCCATGGTGGGACAGCCTGCCAATAATCTTGGATGGTTGGGCTTTCACTTGATGTGCCATCTTCCCTAGACTTTTGTATAAATAAAAGGGCAGATTGAGAGGGTTTTTACCTGTGAAGTGATTCATGAGCTTGAAAAGGTAAATCATTGCTCTATTATATCTCCCTTCATAGATTAAATAGACAAAAATGGTCTTTAGCAGTTGCTACCAGTTCTCTTCCAGCCATGATGATGGCACACTCTTCTTCCATATTATTCCTCTATGCTCAGGCTTAAGGTATGACCTGAATTCCAACTCTTTTGGTATGGTGGTCTTAAACCATTTCTCTCATGTGGAAGGGAGTTCTGTCACCTCAGCTATTAGTGTTCCATCTATGAGAAACTCCTCTTTTCCTATGATTGCCTTTGAACCATCAAAGGATAGGGAAAAAGCTTCAGCTACCTACTAATGGAAGCCTTGTATTTTTTCACAGAACTTGTAGCAGCCCACCTCCTGGAAAAGTCTGCAGACCTCTGGATGTGACTCTAAATAACTAATATCACCTAGCTCCTACCTGAGAGATGCTCCACTTTTCTTCATCCTGATGGGTGTATCTCCTGGGTACCTACAAAATAGTTTCAAGACTTTGTATACAGTGTACTTTAGCAAGCTGCTCTTTTAGAGCTAGTTTTTTTGGTGATAAAATGATAATTTCAAAAATGAAATAAGATGGAGCCCCATGGCGCTGATTATGAGGGTTTTTTGTCATTTATGGAGGCTAAGGTCACAAAAATAATGACAACAGCTTGACCCTTTAGATCTTTTTTCCCACACAAACGTAACCTACTTCAGCCAGAGCATTCAGTGGCTATTTGATGATCCTTTGGACAGGTGGAGGAGAAGTGAAGTTTTGTAGTCAAATCTGTCTTTTGCCATTTTCTTAACAACCCTTTTTACTCATTTACCACACAGTCATATAACTACAGATATTTTTGGTGGTTAATCCTGCTCCCAAATGATCTTTTATCTTGTTGACGGGGTCATATGTGACAGTTCCTAACCGTTTCCTTATTTTTCCCTTTCGGTGGTTAAGATCCTCCATGATTTTGTCAGCTAGCCATTGAAAAGATGGCTTTTGGAAGCTAATGTAACATTGTCTTTATTTCTTAAGCCAACGAAACCTTTACCCCATCGCTATGGTGAATTTATGCTTTCTGTAGATAATGACCTCGTCAAAAAACCCTGTTTAACTATCGAAAAACTATTCTTTCAGTGGTTAATAAAATGCCCTAACGTTCGCCTAAACCGTCGAAAGGGATTTTCACCTGATTTTTATCTTCCAACTTTCGGTGGTTAGAATATGTGTTGCACCCTTCTCTAATCTTATACCAAAAGCGACCTTTTTCAGTGGCTAATGAGATGCTCCGAGCCTTGCCTAAGCCACCGAATGTACTTTTCCTAATGCTACTCACCACTCACTTTTGGCGGTTAAACCCTTATTATTTCTCTCTCTAATCTTCCAAAAGCACCCCTTTTCGGTGGCTAATGATTTTTCTGTAGTCTCGCCTAAGCCACGGAGAGTTTGGATTTCCCACATTTCTATCCTGCCACTTCGCAATCAACTGCGGACATTGTTCAATAGTATGATCAAAAGCTTTGCAATACAAACGCGTATTTATAGGGCTCACATAGTCCCTAGCAAAATGTTTTGGTTTCCCACAATTATAATATATTATTTGGCATCTTCCATGACCAAATCCTCCTCCTTGTCCTTGGCCTCGAGAATTTCCACCCCCCACCTTTGTTGAGGGTATTGTTGTTGTGGGTATTGATTCTATGGATACTGGGGATGAGGATACTGAGCTTGTGGATATTGATCTTAAGCCCGCTCAGCTTACATCTGCTCTTCATTTTTAATTAATAGGTGTTGGTAGTTTTCTCCTGTAGTTGTTGGAATGCTCTAGGGTCCTTCTCATCATGGCTTGTTGATTTACAAAATTTACAATTTAAACTCGTTGGTGCACTTACAATATTATATAAGTATAAACATTATTCTAACCGATGGCCTCTAGTCTGACATATTCTACACCAATTCATCCCTTGTGTATTTATAGGATTCAGTGCTCCCGATGCAAGATAATGGCATGAGTGTTGGGTATTTATCATTATGGTGTCTCTCTGTTTTGCATCTAGTTCACCACATTTCCTTTTTTGATCTCTTTCCCTTTTTTAATGTCCTGGATTTGCAACGTGAGATTAGCTAGCTTTGACTGAATTTGCATCATTCCTGCACTAGTCTCTCCTACTAGTGAGAATTTGAGCTTCATGGCCAACTCCAGCACTTCAATTTGCGACACAACATTTTGTAACATCGAGGGAATCTAGGTGTGCAGTAATAGCACTACAATGAACAATTATTTTTGTTGTACATCTGACATCTAAAAGCTAACTTTAGCCATCAATGTCTTAAATCTTCGGTCGAATTCCCACATAGACTCTGTATACAATTTCTTAATCTCTTTAATCTCTATAATACATTGAGATTTGGATTTTGGATTTCTAAATTCATCTATTGCTTCTACTCAAATTTGGTCGAGTGTTTTCTATATGAATCCTATCATAACTACAGAGAAATTCATATAGCAGTCCAGCAGGAGACCCATCATGGTTGTGATCATCTGTGCCTTCTTTATTGTTTCATCTTGGACTTGTTGCACAGTCCATGCGGCTTCACATAGAAACCAATGTTGCTCTAGGTATTCTAACTAATTTCCGTTGAATATTGACAGATTTATATCATTCCCAACCATTATATTGGTCAATGGTATTGTTCGATAAAATTTTGGCTAGGAGGACTCCCTTATCCATTATTCCCACAATTAGTATTATACTTGTATTTACAAACAGACTAGAAGATGAGAGACTAGACCTTACCTCCAAAGACGTACACAAGGTCATAGGTGTGTCGTAATCATATTCTGCATTTGGGGCTTCTTCTTCTTCTTCTTCTTCCCTTTCAGGGATAAGTTGGTATTCTTCTTCCTCGTTGCAAGAACCTTTGTCAAAGTGCGACGTCAACTCATAGTCTTCTCCTACTGCAACTTCCTCTTCTAGTCATAGTTCTTATTCTTTTTCCTGACTGAAATCACCTTCAACTTCTTAGATGTCCACCCTCTAATGCAGTTCCTCTATCATCAAGGAACATCTCAACTTAATTTGCACCATTTTCCCTCCATTTCTTTTGCGTTATATCCTAGGTATTCATACACAGTTCTTTACTTGTTGGATTCCATTCTCATGATCCCTTTCTCGCATACGAGAATTTTGATCCAAATTTTCAAAGATGTCAGATACCTTCTTTTGGGTCCTTGGGAAAATTACCTTTCTACTTCACTGTATGACATTATAGTGTCTATGGTGATTTCTGTGATATATCCACCAAAAAATCAGCCCAGAAATCAGCAGCCCTATATATGGGGTTGCTAGTTCTTTTCAGTCGTTGAATCAATAGAGGACTCCACTCTGTCAATTCTCCTCCTTGGAAATTTTTACACTGGGTTGCTAGCTTTAAGTGAGCTTTAACAACCACTCGTACAACAAAATAGGAAACTCACAAAAAGAAAATTTCATGAATATCCATATAGAGGTAACACTCCATCCACTTTGTCGAATTCAACCGTGATCCTTCACTTTCTTCTCGTGCAAACTCTAATGCTTTAAAATCCACCCACTCTTTAATTTTTGGTGTCGGGTGCCAAAAAATATACCTCACAAAATGATTCACGGTACCGACAACAAAACCATTTTTTGGTGTTTCTCCCTTCAACTTAGGTTCATACCATTGTTTGTCCGTCAACAAAGCCCAAACTATCGACCTGACATAGCAGGGCTCAATCAACAGCACCTGCGACACAGATGAAGTCTCACCCGAGATATCTCTTACGGGTAGCCAGAACTAGGTTTTTGTGATTATGTGAGGATTTCCTCTTCCTTGAAACTTTGCCGTAACTTGCTTGATCGAATTCGGTGGTTATAATACTTACTCTTATTGTGTGCATTCAAGATATTACTCTACTTATGCCTGTGACAGAGATTACAATTGTTAATATAATTCCTTATTAGCGATTCCAACTAAAAATAGTGCAACACATGCATATAAGGACTCATTTGAATAAGCAAATATGCATACATTTATTCACAACATAAGCACATTCGTTGAATATACACATAGATGGCATTGATCATGGAAACCCATATAGGGAAAAATACAAAGGTGCTCTTCATCTAGCATGAGAAATATATGGCACCTTTTGCCTACGCACTCAGTTTGGAGACTCTGTTCTATATCTTCTCTACAATATATACCAAATTCTCTCTCCTATCATTCTCTCTAGTCTCGGGTCTCTGAGGTTTCCTTTGTTTTACCCAACTGTCAATCTACACACATCCTAGATCGACTCTCTCTTGTCTACAACTCTATAACTCTACAAACATGCAACAAACAAATAGAGACTAACAGAAAACAACCGAGAGTGTATGTATCTAACCTACACACAGCTTGGGTTCTTCATTTTATAGACTCTTACACATCGTAGTAAACTGAATCCATTATGTTAGCCAACTGGTTGTCATCCCTATTCCCATACATTTAGTTACAACTGTCAGTAGACACTATCAGCCCAAAATACAAATATGTTTTATTCCCTAAAGCATGTGTTATCCTAACTAACTTCTTACCCATGATTTCTTGGGATGTCCTTTTCAACCGATGCATGTCTTCTTCTATCGTCGTTACTTTCCCCGCGGTTGATCTCGTCACAGCTTCCCTTCTATCACGAACTATTCCCTTCTATTGTAGATCTTCCTATGTCGCATATTCCTCTATCGTGCGACCGAACTCTTCATATTCCCAAGCAAAATTTTGGTTGAATTTTTCCTATCTTTTCCTATGACCAATAGTAAACTTAACCAACTGAAAGCAACTAAAGGTTTTACTTCAACTTTCCACCCAACCTACTGGCTCTCTATCTGGCATATGTTTTCCCACTGAGAGGCCACCCAAAGTTGGGCAGGAATCCACTAGGGTGGAGAATGACATACAAGGAATCATTCACAAGTTTCTTAACAAGGTCTGAATGGTAACTTTCATAACTATTAAACATGATGGTATAAATTTTAATCGACAAACTTGGTTACATGCAAAAAACTTGGCTTTCACTTACTGAATCCAATCTTTGACAATGAGTCCAACTCTTAAACAATGGACTTTGTTTCTACTTAAGAATTTTGACTACCAATTTCTATGGCTCGATTTTTATTTCAAACTTACTTTTTAGCTAAGCCGAATAAATATTCGCTCACACAATGAATTCACCAAAAGACTTGGTAAATTAGATAATCCATAAGGCAAGTATATATTAATGATAAGATAAGAGATGATATGTTACAAATAGTGGCCCTTCCTTAAATATGGCTTGGGCATTTAATGTTGAGGAGAAGCCTCATTTCATAACCTAACTTAGTTAACCTAATTATTAATTATTTAATTATTATGTTATTTTATGTTCTTTACATTGCCACTCTCTTATAAAGGCTTTGTCCTCAAAGCCTTATAATGTTGTCGCGTCGTTCTTTGTGATGTCGTGGCTGATGACACATGTCGATACGAACTGCTAAGTATAGAGCATAACTTTCGATATGTGGATGGGTCAATCCATCATAAATTGATTTGTTGTTGACTATTGGGATTCCCTACTGATCTGTCGTCGAGAACTTTGATCATATTAGTACCATTATCTTTCGACATTTCCCACTTTTTAGAATTTCGGATTTTATGGTTGGGGTGTCAATAGGGAATTTTCACAATGTCATTTTCTTTTATGAGTGTTATCTTTTGACCATTGATGTGAGTTGTAATTTGTATTTTCGTTCCTTGATATTTTAAGGTTTCATTCTGTATCTTTTCCAACTGCACATAATCATTTTGAAACTTCTTAATCACTTCTACTTGCGCTTTTCTGTCATCTTCAGACTTCTTAAGTTGTTCCTTAATATCTTTGTTATGACTTCTGATGGAACTATTTTCTTTCTGCTTGTCTAGAAGTTTCTCTTCAATGTCTTCCGTAGATTGTTCTGTCTTCCGACTATTTTTCAACTTCTTAATTTTCATGACTAGTGTTTTGTTATGATTCCTTAATCTGAAAATTTCTTCATAATTGTTGGATAGTGTTTTATTACTTTTTGCGATCTCTGACTTATGATTCTTCTTAGAGTCATGATTTTGTTATTGAAGAACTTTTATCTGTTGTCGATACTGGTCGATCACTAATTCTTGATTTTCTAATTTAAGTCGTGTCTGCGTTAGTTCTTCATCCTTGTCGCTAATGATTTTGTTCAACCATTTTATTTCCGCTTCGTAATCGTTTATTTCTTTATTTATGTCTTGATTTTTCAATCTCTGATTAAAATCATTTTTGTCTTTTAATTTCTCAATTTGGATAGACAATTTTTGTATATGATTTTTCTGGTCGAATTTTTTTTGTTCCTTGAGCTCTTTTTGCATCTCATGTATTTTAATTATTACTTCTGAGTTCATATTTGTGTCTCGTAATTCTTCATTGTCTCTTTGATAACGCTTTAAACTTGCTTCCAATTTCTCTATTTGTAGTCACAAACCAGATTCCATGATATCTCACGTTGTTAATGATAGATGGCTATCGATTTCTTGACGAGTCTTCCTTGGATTTTGTTTCTTTGACGATATAAAGAGTTGACTTCTTGTCTTCTTTTCTTTCGCATCTTGAATGATAGAAGATCTTCCTTTTCTTTTTTTGATAATATCATTTTTCTTAATAATAAATATTATTTATTTAATTAATATTATTATTGTTTTTTATATAAACTATATAATATATTATATAGTTTTTTTTAATGTTTTTAAAAATAAATATTATAATATAATAATAATATTTTATTATTATATATAATATTTGACTTTTATTAAAATTTGTTTTTTGTTTTGTTTTGTTTTGCTCTTGTAATTTAATAATTGTACTTAATACAATTATTAAGTAATTATAATAATAATAATATTAATATTTTTCTTTTTCTTTTGTGAAGGTTGATAAATACTTCTTGTAGATTGGGTGGTTGGGAGGAATGATTGTTACATTTCCCACCTAAGTTCAAATCTTACTTGCTTAGTAGCAATTATTACGTACTTTTAGATCGTTTGTTTCCAAGTTTTGTAAAATTCTAGTAGATTGGGTGGTTTGGAGAAGTGAGTGTTACCTTCTCCACCTAAGTTCAAATCTCACTTGCTTTTAGTAGTATTTATTATACACTTTTATATTCAAACCCAAACCCACTTTAAGAAACGAGGTGTGGTTTCACTTTTACACTTTTTTTTTCCTTTTACTTTTATCTTTTCTTTTTTAACCTTTTTTTTTCTTTCCCTTTTTTTTGTTTTTCCCCATTCTTTTAGTTTTTTAGTTTTTACTTTTTTCACTTTTTTTTTACTTTCTTTCATTTTTCTTTTTTCTTTTTACTTTCTTTTTTTTTATTTGGTAAAAAAAAAAATCAGGATATGGCCAAAGGCATAGATCACAAACTAGCTCTGATACCATATGAGCCAAATAATTATTCGCTCACACAATGAATTCACCAAAAGACTTGGTAAATCAGAGAAGCCATAAGGCAAGTATATATTAATGATAAAATAAGAGATGATATGTTACAAATAGTGGCCCTGCCTTAAATATGGCTTGGGCATTTAATGTTGACGAGACGCCTCATTTCATAACCTAACTTAGTTAACCTAATTATTAATTATTTAATTATTATGTTATTTTATGTTCAGTACATTAGCTCTTTAAGCAAATCTATAACTAACTAGATTTTGCACCCATCAACCTTAAGATAAAGTTGGAACGTAATAAACACAACTCTTTAAATAAAATCAAATTTTAACTCTAACTCTTATTATCTTACTAAAAGTTAAACATTACGTTCAACTTCTCAAGCAAGCTAGCTTTTCCAACTAAGTAACTCTTTTAAGAAAGTTATATTTTCACTCTTGTAAACAATAATTAATTACATAAAATAAGTGTGGGGCTATTCTCCTTTTTAGGCTCTTTTAGGAGATCACCCATTCAAGTCGTATTAACTAACATCATTATATATATAATAGTAAGTTATATTTTCACTTTTGTAAACAATATTTAATTACCTAAATTAACATCAAATAGATACGAAGTTATTCGTGCACTTTAGGCTCTCTTTTAAGATACCACCCATTCGAGTCACATTAACTAAAATCATTATATATATATATATTAATTATTGGTATAATATAGAATCACTTCTCTATAGAAATACCAGTTCGAGCCATTTTAGCTTTTATCCATGAGGTTGGGTGTTACATAAGGGTGAGGTACAACCTTTTATAAGGAAAGAATTCTCTTATTTTAAAAACTCGACACAAGAGTATGAATAGTAGGAATTACAATTAGGTTAGTTGACCTCTCTCCTCCATACGACTGAGGATATTCTATAGAAGAAGTAATATGACTTTATTGTGTGGTCATTCTTTCTTCTTGACATCTCAACAAGAGTAAAGACTCTATAAGGTGACAATGTTTTTAACAATCGATTTAAACAGTATATAAAGAAACATCAACCAAATTCCTAAGGTTTGAGGTCAACTCTCACTATGAAGGATGCCTTTCCTTACTGCTACAACAACCAAATGGGAACAATACACCATCGATGGAGTCAGTCATAAGGAAACTGCTCTTTCAAATACAACATCATGATAAATAAAAATAAGGAACAAGGAAAGTAAATCTTAATAGGCTTTATACATAGGCACAATACAGTTGATGTAAAATTATCAAAGTGATAGTCATTTCTTTATATCACGAGAATAGAAAACATCAAAGTGGTAGCCTTGCAAAAGATAGGTTTCCATGGGGACACTACCCTTCATAGTTGAAACAATAGAATGTCTGAGTAACTAGTAAACACTCTAACACAATATTGAAAAGACTGCATATAAGCACCAACTCTTTCTCTGCATTCAATACTAAGATTGCTAGTAAATATAGGTTCAGTCACTTACCCCCTCATAGTAGATATGAAACTAGGAAGCATCACTAACAATGTACTGATAATAAGATTAAATAGCTGGAAATAACATCGTCATCCATTGACGCGAGGATGTAGTATCGATCCATTCTCTTCCATCTTGACATGGAAAACACACAAGGGTTTGTAAATCGTACTGGATGAATATATTAAATCAAGGTTGTGGGATTTCTCTTCCTCAAACGTAGATGCAAAAATATTCTATAAGCGACTCATTCTCATATTCTTGTTGTCTACCTTTTGTTTCCTTCCCACTCGATATGATCAAGAATTATCTCCAGCTTCAGGTAATCAAGAAGAGGTTATTTTCCCCCTAATTGTCTCCATGTGCAATATCTAGCAGCTAGTTTGTTAATGTTATTTAGACAATATATTCATTATTGTGTTTCTTAACAAGAAATGCACTAGTTTTCTATTATAGTCATTACATTGTGCAATCATAAACGTGTCAAATTTTACATTATACATACATACATGCATACATACATACATACATACATACATACATACATACATACATACATATATATATATATATATATATATATATATAACACTTATCTTCTTTTTAAGATCTTGTTGTAATTAGATAAATAAATAATGACTTACTACTGAACAACCATACTTAGGATGAAAACTTACAAGCTCAAGTCTCAAGTGAACAACCATGGTTAATCCCTTCAGTCGAGTCAAGCCCTCGGTCTTCTAAGTCTACTATAGCAATTCACAACGTGGGAAAATAAATAACATTACTTACAGTATTTTCACCAAGGATGTTGCACTACCTCTGATCATTATTTGCGGCCTTTGGATTGCTAGAAACCATGTTATCTTTTGATACAAGCCTTTAGTTTCATAACCTGTCTCAAACCAAAAATGTATTTCATCACATTTTCCTCAACATAAGAATACCCATGTTGCTAGAATTATTCAAGAAGAAATGATAAATAATAGCCTCCCTTGTTCCTTTTTTGATGGCGATTCTCAAAATTAACACTATAGAGGTGGAGTCGTACTATATTTTCCCTATTCTATTTCTTTCAAAATCCAAATAGACTCGAGGATTGGGAAATACAACTATGACTTATGACTCTAAAACTCCTACTGTGCTTTGCAAAGGAAATGGATTGTAAATCCTTACAAGTCTGTGGAGACTCCATGAATGTGATATATTGGATAAACAAGTTCAAATCTGTCAAAATTTGGTCGTTCACTCTTTGATTGAAGAGGTGCATCGGTTGTTGGACAACTTCGACTCTTTTCCATGTCGTCATGTATACAGGGAATGGAATGCCAGAACTGAGAAACTCTCCAAGGATGGGATGCTCTTAAACTTTGGCCAATGGAAGTTTATCGAAGCACAAAATGACACCCTTTTTTATTCCTTGCATCGAACCTTCATCAACAACTTGGCCCCTCATTAGACTACCTAATTATATATCTGATTCGACTAGTTCAATGTCTTTTATCAAAATGTATAGAATTGTATCTACAAACAAATTACATGGTCTCTTTTGGATCTGCATGGGATCCACCTACACTGTTTTTTATCATGTATTTACAGCAAAATATCCTGGAAGGAACACCTTTGTACTTTTGTTAGAACTATTTCAATTATGAAACATTATACATGGTCATCTGGGCAACATAAGGAAAATTACGCTTTTTTCCACATAAAAGAAATATATATATATTGAAAATAATTTTAGATTAGTATGAAAAAAATTTGAAAAATATTAATACTTAGATTTTTAAACCTACAAAAGCAGGTATATAGTCAAGTTCAATTGAATTTTAATTATTTTGTTATTTGCAAATTTTATATCATAAAGTTTTATAAATAATTCTATATTAAACTGAATATTCTATAAAAAAAATAAAACTAATTTTTGAATTTTTGAAATCTATATTTTTATTTTTAAATTGGATTAGAAGTATGATATGACAATTTTGTCACAAATATAAAGTAATTAACAGAAAAATATAAAAAACATATGTTTGACATGTGTATGTCATCATTCCAATTTCCTATTATCTCATCAAATCATGGGGGCTTCACTTGTTGACCAATATCCTAGCACGTTAGTTCATATTGTGGGTTTTAAAATTGTCAAAAATCGAACCAATATATTCCAGGTATTGGGGGGATGAGGGGTTTAAGGTGGGGGGATAGGGTGGTTTATAAGGATTGGAGTATAAAAAAGGAGTGGGGGAGAGGTTTTAAGTATTGGGAGGGGGTTTCAACAAAAAGAGTATGGGTCAATATCTATCGAAATTAAGGGTATTCTTTAATATCCCACGATTGCATGTGCTATGTGAGAGGTTCACTGAGTGAAGACCCTGTGCATCAAATTTAATGCTCATATAGTCCCTCCCTTGTTATGTCACGTAAATCCGGTCCAACCTTGTTATTCCACGTCAATTTGGTCCAACCCTTCTTCCGTCTGGATTATACAGTGCCTAAGGTCATAGTGACCAGGGATCAAACTTGAAGGGTAGGGTCCCATTTCACTTTGAAGGGTAGTGAGAAATTGAACCCTTCAATGTTGACATGTAATAATAAATCATTCTTTTCATTTGAAACTGTAAGTGTACAACAAAATTTTATTATTTATTAAAAACATTGTATGGAAAAAAAATGAAAATAAGAAGAAATCCCGAGTGATTCAACATTTACATGGAATTAGTGAGGTAAACTATGTACTCTCCCGGTCCCTAGAGCATATAGTTTATTGAACTTAGATAAGGGACAATTCTGTCGGGCCGATGAAATACTCGATTGTTACGTCGTTGATAAAATAAGGCATTGGAATTTGGAAGGACCTTTGAATGGAGGATTGATTCAGGTTGATGGTGACTCTATTGGTGAAGTGTGATTGGGCCTACCCAAAAGAAAAGCACAGAATGTAATACATAATGCTTTCACGGAGAAACTTTTTTATTAACCCTAAATTCAGTAGTTATTTTTAGAATTGAATCATGTCCTCCCCACATGCTCAAATCAAAGTGATCAAACAATGGCCCCAATTTTAGGTGGATTATAGATAGTCCCTTCAATGTATATTGAGTTTATACCCCAATTCGAAGGGATCAAACAAAATCCCCAATTTTAGGTAGATTATGGATAGTCCCTCCAATCTATATCAATTTTATCAGCCCTATCGAAAAGGTTAATTATTTATTAGTCCACTATAAGGAAGAACTTTAAATTCTCCAACAAATATCACTACAAGTTGGGTGTCTAGTTTCTACCAAAGTCAAAAAGGAAGACGAATCATAAACACGTGTTGGGAGGTTTGCGACAACGAGAATGTGGAAATCATGTTCTTTGCTAGATCATTGCACTCCTAGTCCCTCATTCATGAACATTCGTCGAGGGATTCCCTTGTTTAGATATATTTGTAGACAATTTGTACTTCTTGTTTCCATTATTAGAAGGTTGACAAGAAAATGAAGGGGTCAAAGTCTACAACATTTACAGTGTCGATTGTTAAATATTTTATCCTTTCAACTATTGGATTTCATTAAGGAAATTGGAATAATTCAAACACTTATATTCAAATATTGTTCTTTCTTTCAACCTAATGTTTACAATTCACAACAGATAAATAACGTTGACAAATTTGGAACTCAAATACAAGGCTCTTTCTTCTTGCTCCACTGCCCAAACGAAGTTGTGGTCCTAGACTAGATGAAAAGTATACATTATTTTGGTTCTGATTTCATTTAAATACTGGGTTTTTAAGGTTACATCTATTGAGTATTCGAGATTTAGTCTGGCGGAAATGCAATAGCATACTACATTATGATTTTCAAACAACATTTTGGATGGAGAAATTTTAAACCCTTATATTTATAGAACCAAAAGGAACTCCAACAAGAAACACATTTAACATTTATCAACATATAAAATGTTACACAAGTGTAAAATGCTCTACATACCTGTAAATTCACGACAACCAAGTCGACAGCTTAGCTATGCATAATCTTCTAGAGGAAATAGAAATTAGGGAGACACTGAAGCATAGAATTGGAGAGTTGAGAGTCCGAGTCTTGACCTCTGGCTGTCCCATACTCGTAAACCCAAAATAATGTTTTTTTCCATAGACTTCACCAATCTCTTTAAGTTTGGAGAAGCTCAATCCAGCCTACCCAACATTCTACATTAGAGGGAATTTGGGGTCTAAAATGGGCCTTACAAGAAAACACGCCAACAATCAATTTTGTGAGTTGGAATTCAAGGACCAATAGAATTTCAATAAAATGAGTCAACCATAATGGTTGAATTGACATATTTGTCATAAAAGAAAACTACTTTTTTTGTTCGCATTTTCGACATATCTCCGTGTTTTTACTCAAATTTCAGGTAGGAGAGCTCGTTGGATGCAGAATTTAATTCCGCATGCAACAAGTACCCACACTGCATACGTTTTATGTACCACGCTAACCCAAAAATAAGAAATACCTAAAAAAATGTGATGATGGTGTCATCATCACGTTTTTCAGGCATTTCTTATTTTTGGGGTAGCGGGGTCCGTCAAAAGTATGCAGTGTGGGTACTCGTTGGATGTTGAATTAAATTTTGCATCGAACGAGATCTCCCGCTTGGAATTTGAGTAAAAACACAAGGAAATATGTCGAAAATACAGACAAAAAAGTAGTTTTTTTCATTCTTCCTCCAAAATTAATAACTATTATTTTATTATTTTAACTATTATTTTATAATTTAAACTATTACTTTATCATTTTCCTTAGGAGGGCCATTTTAGACCTCAAATTTCCTCTAATAGTTTGCTTCTCTTGCTCCTACCTGTGAAAAAGGTGGAACCTTCGAGTTGCCCACCGTAGAAGACAATGAGGACTTAGAGTGTGCAACTGTTTCCTTCTACAGAAAGATGATTGGAAGAAACACCATCTCAATTCCACAATATCCCGACGCTCCTGAGTTGGTTTACCTTTCTCGAGGTAGGCAAATGCATGTTTGTGTATTTCACATTATTACAAAAAAAATCATTTTATAATTCCTTCTACATAACATAGATATATCTATGCAGGTGAGGGAAAACTGGGTATTGTTTTCCTGAGGTTTCCAAAGACTTTCAGAGATCATTCTTCATTATGAGGGCGCTAAGGGCATAGATCAAAGAGCCCACGAGAAGAAGAAGAAGAAGAAGAAGAAGAAGAGGACTCAATTCAAAAGGTTAGGTGAGTGAGGAGGGGAGATGTAATAGCGATATTTGTAGGAGAAAACTACTGTTGCTATAATGATGGGAACGAGCCTCTCTAAATCATAGCCATTGTAGACATAGGAAACCCTCATAAACAGCTCGAGCGCAAGAGTTACTGTGTAAGCATCTCGAAAAATTAAGTAATGATAATATTCAGTTAGGTATATGACAAATTCTTTCATTTCTTTTAGAGATGACTATATGCATATTGTACAACCATTGTCTCTAGCAGGCCCTCCATTCTAGTTGCCTTTGTCTCTACTTCCTAACCCCCTTCCTTTGATGAGACAGGTAGACTAAGTGGCCTAGGTGGACCATGGGAGACTGAGAGTGTTGAATGATTCTGACCCTAGTAAATGAACGAAAATTGGAATAAACCCTAGAATCTTGGACTAACTAGTATAGGATATGATTCATGAGCACAAACAAAGGGCGGCGTGTTGCTATCTTGCTACCAAATATCCATCATCCTAGTCTTGTGGTGGTCATAATAGAAATGTCTAGAACTAGGTAAAACCTTGGTTTAGAAACTTACATACCCATTGGACCAAGTTTGGTTCAAATCTAGCAAAGATTGCTCAATGCATTGTAAATTGCAACTTATAAGTTGTAACCCAAAAAACAACACCACTAGTTTTTTTCTTACGGATCCTTGACAGTGGAGGGCTATCAAATCAATTCACCATCCATAGATATGACTCATGAGTATTTAATTTCACATCATATACTCAAATACTCAAGTGACTTGTAAGTTGTGAGATCACGTGACTCGATGAACAATAAGATGACACATGGAAAATCGAGTTGGCAGGTGGCATCATCTCATACCAAGAATTAATGAAGTTGGTGAATTAGTAATGCATGTTAATGCCATTAAATGCTTTGAAAGTGAACATTGAATTCTGAGTCACAATCCTGACTCACCGGCTTGAACTTAGCACTAGGAAGCCTAGTCTCCCACCGTGGTCCTTGTCGAGTAGGACTGAGATCCTCATCCATGATTTGACTATTCAAGGGCACTTGGGAAGACTCTAAGTCTCGACTCTCCCATAGTCCGAATCCCTGGATAGGAAAATTTTGTGGTTGCCCTTCTATTGCAAATTTCCCTTCTATTTGTAAAGCATTTAATGCCATTAAATGCTTTGCAAATTTACCGAGGCTTACTCAATTTCATTATTGAAGTGCTGGAAATGAATATAAATTTATTTTGCAAGGTAAAATTTCTTATGGCCTTCTATAACAATTAAAATGGCCTTTGAAGGGATCTGAAGGCTTCAAATTTGAAGCCTAACAGTAACCTTCCTCTATTCGGTGCTATCATGTTGCTCTATTCTATTTTACAAGTAAACTATCTTGATTTTGGTAAACTATTCTTCCCAACTTATAATATCATGTATAAAGTCATGGTAGATGTGAAGACAAAAGCTAGCTATAAAGTCATGGTAGATGAAAACAAAAGCTCTTCAATTTTTGTTTTTAATAAATTTTTATGGAGGCCAAAACAACACAATTATTTTTAATAGATTTTTATGAGTTTTATTTTTAATTGTAAAATAATAGTAAATAAAAGAATTATTGTAAAAAAAAATTAATGATTTAATTTATATTTAGTTTTTTAATTTTAAAATTTCTATATTTATAAATATTTATATTTGACCTTTAAAATCCATAACCATAAAACTTTTAGCATAATAAAAATAGCATAATTTACAATTATCACAATAATAGTAATTAATAAAGTTCACATAACTTACAATTCTTATATTTCATAAAGATTGATTTATATAATCAAACAGAATATGATGATACACCGGCTTTTATAATCCAACAAATTATCATATTAATAGGAAAGTCCACATAGCTGATCACTTCCTGATCCTATTTGAGTGGGTAGATCAACTGAATAACTGTGCTTATCCGTTCAATTTTAATCAAGCTTGGCTAGAAAATGTGGATTTTATTAATATGATTCGACATGAATGGCCCCTCATTCGATCAGACCACAGGATGGATCCTATGTTTGATCTTGCCTTCAAACTTCGTAGCCTAAAAGAGAAGGTTAAAACTTAGACAAAAGAAGAAACTCGGAGAATGAAAGATAACACTGCTCTCTTGGAGAATGAGATAAATGCCCTCTTATCTTCCACTCCTTCGGCTATTCTAAAAAAATATCATCATGAGAAACTACTCTCACTCAAAAATGATCTTCAAAATATTCTGGACCATGAAGTTTATTCTGCAAAAATTCAAAGTAGGGTGACTTGGGATACTAAGGGTGATGCAAACACCAAGTATTTTCATGCAGTTGCCTCAGCTCGTAAAAATCATAATGCAATCTGGAGTTTACAAGATGAGCGGGGCAACAGGGTTTCTGATGATATTAGTCTAAAAGCTTTCGGATCTAGTTATTTCAGAAAGGTTTTTGAAGATGACAACCAGACCAATCTGGCTGCTCAGCTAAAAATACTTCGTCTCTTCCCCTCTTTTATCAATGCTTCTGAGGCTGAGATATTCACAAGGCCGGTCACTATTCTGGAATTTGAGCGGGCTCTTAAAACTTTCAAAAAAGACAAGGCCCCTGGTCCGGATGGATGGCCTGTGGAGTTCTATTTGACCTTTCTTGATCTCCTGGGACCCCTTCTTGTCAACCTTGTTGAATCCTCCAGATTACATGGTAGAGTTGCTCCTGCTATAAATTCCACTTTCCTAGCCCTGATTCCTAAATTGGATATGTCTGTTACCTTTGCAGATTTCCGTCCTATTTCTCTTTGTAATCTTTGCTACAAGCTGATATCAAAGATAGCTGCCTTGAGACTCAAACCTTTCCTTGACTCTTCCATATCCTTTCAGCAGTTTGGATTCCTAAATAAGCGTCAAATCTTTGAGCCCATCGCCATAGCGCAGGAGGTCCTACATTCTGTGAAAATCCATAAGAGATCTAATCTTATTCTCAAATTGGACCTATCAAAAGCATTTGATAGAGTAAACTGGACTTTTGTTCGTCTTATTCTCATCCAGATTGGGGTTCCCCTTGTTGGTGTCAATTGGATCATGGGGTGCATCTCATTAGCAAATTTTGCCATACTTGTCAATGGATTCCCCTCTTCTTTCTTTCCAGCCACACGCGGTATCAGACAAGGCTGTCCTTTGTCTCCTCTATTGTTCATTCTGGTTATTGAAGGTCTCAGCCTCTTGATCGCGGAAGCCAGAAGGACTGGTAAATTAAAAGGTATTAATATTTCTCCCCAACTCTTTCTCACACATCTACTTTTTGTAGATGATGTTCTTTTATTCGGCATGGGATCTTATGATGAATGGCTGGCTTACAAAGAGATACTTGACTCTTTCTGTGAAGCTTCTGGTATGTGTATCAATTCAAATAAATCGTGTTTCCTCCACAATGATCTGGATGAGGATCTTCTCATAAACATTTCTTGTATCTTACCATATAATTTTGATCATCTTAATAAAGGGTTTGTTTACCTCGGATATTTCCTCAAGCCTTCGGGGTATTTGATAAAAGATTGGCATTGGCTGGTTAAAAAATTCGAGAAAAGGATTTCTCTTTGGACGAACAGGTTTCTGTCTTTAGGGGGTCGCCTGGTCCTCATCAGATCGATTCTTACAGGTATACATGTTTATTGGCTGTCCCTTGTGCCCATTCCCGTTTCCATCCTGGATAAGCTCTGAAAACTCATCTTCTCTTTTCTTTGGGGCTCTACTTCAAATTTTAAAAAGTTTCATCTAGCTGACTGGCAGCTTCTGGCCTGTCCGACATCTCTTGGGGGCTGGGGGATTAAACATTTGCCCAGCTTTAGTCTTTCACTCAGAATGAAATGTTTTTGGCTGGCAATTAACAGTGATGGAATATGGGATCAACTCATCTCGGTGAAATATTTGAAAAATAGGCCATTATATTCTTGGCTTAGGGAAAAAAATTTCAAATACTGGAATCCATCAATTATTTGGAATGGTTTTATGAAAGCCCTTCCGTGGATTGGAAAAGGGCTCATTTGGTTGGCAGGTGATGGTACTTCAATTCGTATTGGTGCCGACCCGATTGTGGGTATGGGCTCTACTTTCATCCTCCCGAAAGCGTTGAGAGACTATTTAGAGGATTATGGTATTTTCTACCTGTCCGATGCCTGGAATTATACCTCCTCAGTTTCTGGATTTTGGTTTAAAGCTGAGGATTTAGACCTAACAGGTGACTGGAAATTGTTATGGGAAAATTATATCAGGGGTCTGGAATATGGCAGAATTCGTCTACATAACCAGCAAGATTCTTTGATATGGTCTTTTAACAAATTTGTGGGGTCTTTAACAGCATCAATAGGTTATGATTGCATTCTCCAAGCAAAAGGGTTTGAACAACAAGATCTTGCTCTGAATTTCATTTGGGCTCTGCGCATTCCTTTAAAAATTATTTGTTTTATTTGGCTCTTAGCCCGTGATCGTATATTAACCTGGGATCAGCTGCAGCATAAGGGTTTCCAAGGACCAAGTAGATGTATTCTTTGTAAGAAGTGCTACGAAGATATTCCTCACCTCTTTCTGTCCTGCCCATTTAGTGTTGGTGTATTTGCTCATTATGCTGCCAAGTTTAAATTTACCTTGCCAAAAGCCTCTTTGGTCTCTTCCCTTGTGGTTCATTGGTATAATTCTCCCCTGCGATCTACCTCATTCAGATTTATGCCTATTTTCATTTTTTGGGGCATCTGGCTCCTTCGAAATCAGTGTCTGTTTGAAGATAAAATTCCTGTCTTCCATGCCCTCATTTCCAGAATTGATCATTTCCTTATTACATACCCTGCTCCCTTAAAAGCTCAAAAGGTTAGAGTCATTGGACCTAAACCTAGTTTGGTCTTTCCTTGTGGTTTCTTTGATGGTGCCTCAGCCAGAAACATAGGAGGTTCAGGCTTCCTGATCTATTTAAATGAATCCCACTACTTCAGTTTTGCTTTGGGTTGTGGACTTAGTACCAATACCAAAGCAGAATTACTGGCTCTTTGGGCTACTCTTAGAGTATGTTTGCTGATGGGTTTACCCATCAAATTGATCTATGGAGATTCGTCGGTTATTATATCTTGGCTCAACAGATCATCTGCACTTGATGTTCCAGCACTGATGCACTAGTGTGGTGATATCAAAAAAATGCTACATGTTGCCCCTCAAGTGATCTTCAAGCACATTTATCGTGAGCATAACTCATTGGCAGATGGTCTCTCGAAAGAGGCCTTAAACTTGGATATGGGCCATGGCATATTTACTGAATTTCTGGATGGATCTGCCATCAATAATGGCCTTTTTTATCTATATTAGTCTAGCTGATCATTAATTTTCAACTCATTTGACTTTTGCAGTGATTGCTTTTTCTTTATGTTATGTGCTGGAGACCTCCTTGCCAGCCTGTTTTGCTCATGATTGTATGCACTTGATGATCACTCTCGATATTTTTACTATAGATTTTCTGACCTGAGTTTACTCAGGAATGATGAGAAAAGTCTGCGACGATCAGACTTTGGTTCTTTGTCTCTTGAAAAGCTGTTTCAGTCATGTTTTTTATTTTTCAGATATTCCTATGTGAATAGCTGTTTTGAACAGTTAATTTTCTTACACATAGATGAATATGTAAAAGATGTCTTTTGATTCTTTCTGAATAACAAAGGCTTACACATAGATGAATATGTAAAAGATGTCTTTTGATTCTTTCTGAATAACAAAGGCTGGTATTTTTTCCTCTGAAAAAAAGGAAAGTCCACATAATTTACAATTATCATATTTCATAAAGATTGATATATATAATCAAACAAAATATGATGATACAGTCGCTTATATAATCCAACAAATTATGATGTTATGGTGTATGTAGAACATTTGCATAACATTATACTAAACTAACAAAGAAGATGGTACACCATTTGTTAGAGGGCTACGCTATCAATACTAGTGTAAAAAATAAATTTAAAAATAAAATTAAATTAAAAACAAACTTAAAAAATCAAAATTGAAAACAAATTTAAATCAAAATCAAAATATACTGCACAAATTTCTAATTTCTATTTTTTAATTGAAGTATAAGTTTGATAAGATTTTTTTATGGCACAAATTTTTATTTTTTAAAAAATGAAAATTGAAAACAAACTTAAATCAAAATCAAAATATAAGGCATAAATTTCTATTTTTCTAATTGAATTATAGGTTTGATAAGATTTTTTTTCTATTTTTTAATTGAATTATAGGTTTGATAAGATTTTTTTACGACACAAATTTCTATTTTTTAATAGATTTAAAGGTTTGATAAGATTTTTTTATTTAATCTTATTGTTATAAATAAATAACTTAATTTAAAAACAATTTTTTGGCAAATTTTTTATAACTATTTAATGTTCTACCATTAAACTATGTATAATTAAAATATTTCTGAATTATTAACAAAAATCTCATTGCAAAATAATTACATAATATAAACAAAATCTCATTGCAAAATGATTACATAATATTAAAAAAAAAAATCTCTCACAATTCTGACAAAATCTCCTTTGACAATTCTGTTACGAAGAGATCAACAACAAAAAAATCTCTAACACTTCTCACAAAATCTCTTCTCTCAATTCTGTTATAAAAAGATCAACAAAATAGACAGCTCAATATTAAAAAAAAAATACTGCTTTAGACGCAGATCTATTTTCATTTAAACGAGGGCTATTTTTAAATATGATGCAGATCTTTTTTTTTTTAAATATGATGCAGATACTGAAAAGAAACACGTAAACGATGCGATTAAGGTCGAGTGAGTCGAGTCAGCTCCTAAGAAATTAGATTATTTTATGTTAATATATTTATAAATTACTTTAAAATTAATATATAATAAATTTAAAATAAACGAGTCGTTGCAAATGATTACATAATATAAACAAAATCTCATTACAAAATGATTACATAATATAAACAAAATCTCTGACACTTCTGACAAAATCTCAGACACTTCTGTTATGAAGAGATCAACAAAATACACCGTTCAATATTAACAAAAAAATCTCATCCAAAGTGGCATATTTGTTCAATTTGATTTTTTTACTCGAATTACCATAAGATCCTCGTGGCATTGAAATAGAGGAAAAATCGAATTTACCATCCAGAAAATGAATTTACTCTCAAACGTTAATTTTCAATCAGAAGTAACCGTAACCCAACGGCTCAATTTGAATTTCATTAGTAATATCCGTTGGATGAATCTTGATCGAAGCTTCTAGATTAGGAAAATCGCCACTGTTTTGTATATTTAGTTAGTAGTAAGCTATAATATGCTGTGTGGCTCTATCACCTGTTTGATTTTGGATTGTATACCTTCATTCTTGCTCGGTCAGTATGGTAATGTATATACCTTTATTCTCTACTTTTCTTTGAATCCGTCCAAGAAAATTCTTCATTCAATCTGATTTGATTTTTTTTTTGGCACTTTGTTGTTGCTGGCAGCGACTGAGATATTGATCAAGAAAATCCAAAACAGCTAGATCGTGTACAGTGTACAAAATGCAGAAGAAATTATAACAGGTAAATTGAAAACTCTCCTTTCAATTTGATTTGTCTTTGTTTAAATTTTATTTCACAACAGGAAACCGATGAGTTGATGTTTTTGATGGCTCTAATTTATTAGAATAAATCAGCAAACTCTTTATTTCTTTCGTTCCTCTTCCTGATTTGATTATTTTAGACGATGAAATCGTAAATGGCATTTCAATCCGCCTATCAAAATTAGATTTCTAGCTTCTGGATTCATGGTGTTCGTTCTTAATCACAAAACTGAAGCAATTATGGAGGAGGCACTGTGTTTGGACAGCCGAGGGTAAAAGTAGCAGCGGCTGAGATATTTGATCGAGAAAATCGGCAAAAGTTGGATTGCCTACACAACCATGCAAAAGAAAATGAAGCAGGTAATTGAATCTACCGTTTGCCTCTCATAGCTTCCTCATGCAATAGAAACTTTGAATCGTAGCAGACTAGTTTGCATTGTATCTGCATCTAAGGAACTTTTTAGTATTCTTCGGATTTTCTCTGTTAGTTAACTGATAGTTGTATTGATTCAATGCGAAACGACCGACCTTAGGGAGGTCTCTACTGTTAGAAAGAAAGTACCTTAGGGAGGGATTTAAGTACATGTATAAGTCAGTTGAATTAAAGCCCGATAGCTATCCTTTTGGAGTAATCCTCCTGAATCTACAGGCTCTACGTCTCTATCTTTAAAGATTTTCAAGCAAAACGAAATACTCGGAGCCGTGAGACCTCTTTACTTAAAAATCATATAATGTTGATACAGAGCTGGGCAAAAAGGGGTTCACAATATCTTGTATACAATTTTGAAAATTCAGAAAAAAAGGTGGGGTTGACAATATCTTGTCTACTATTTTGAAAATTCAGAAAGAAAAAAAAAGTTCATATTTCGGAGTATGAAAATCCCTGAAAATACCCTTACAAAGACTTAATTAAAAAATTTGAAAAGAAAGTTAAGGCACATCTAGGTGAAGAATTGGCAAGACCGGGTATCGAGGTCCTCGTAGGATGGTAGGATCTTTTGTAAAAACAGAAAATATTAAAATAAAAAATTAATAAAAAAAATCTTGATAAAATGAGGGTCAAAATCCCTGTTTATTACTTTGTCTAAACATGGAGAACCTGGGCATCTTAATGCCATTCTTCTCTTTTACTCATTCCATAAATTGTAACCCCTTAACCCTGACCACTAAACCCTTAAGTTCTTAACATTCTAACCCACAAATCCATTGGAACTTATGTTCTTATCCCCATAACCTCAATTTCCTTCACAACCAATTCCTTAATCCTTATCCCTCGAATAACCTAACCCGTAATCTCATAATACATAAACCCTGAACCCATAGCCCCTTACCACTAATCCCCCGACCCTAAATCCCATAATCCATAAACCCCCTAACCCTAAGCCCTAAACCCCTAAATCCATTAACCTTTAAAAACACTAACAATTAATTTATTTACACATAAATCTTTATCGTTTTAACCTTTAAACACATTAACGCTTAATCCCCTAAACACTAAGATCTTAACTCATTCCCTTAACCCATAATCCCTAATTAAGACATATATACCCTAACCCCTATGCCCTTAACACCTTAATTCCTGAGTCAATTAACACATGTTCAATTAAATCCTCGATTGCTAACCTTCCTGACTCCTAATTCCATAAACCATACATCCTTAACTCTTGACCTGTAAGCACTTAACCCTCTAATCCATAAATGTCATAAAACCATAATACCTTATCCCAAAAAAACCTAAATTCTAGAACAAATAAGTCATTTACCAAATCCCATGAACCCCCAAACCCCTATGTCCATAATCCTTAAGCCCTTAACCCACAACCCCTAAACCTACAAACCCCTAATTCCTAGACCCTCAACCCATGACCCCTTAACTTATAAATCCTTAATCCATTAAGCCCTAAACCCTAAACCGTTAACTACTAACCTGTTAAATCATAAGCCCATGTTCCCTCAACTACTAAATTCACTAATCCATAAACCTTAAAGCCCTTAACCCCTAATCCCCTAGCCTCTCAGTTATAATCCCTTAACTTATAATCCCTAATCAATTAACCTTAAAACATGCCAACCCCGAAGGCTCTAAGCCATAAATTGTTGACCCTTAATCCCTTATCCTTCATCCATAATCCCTGACTAAGCCCTAAATACTCTATTCCCTAAATCCCCTATCTCTTTAAGCTCCACGACCTCATCACATCAACCGCTTAACCCTTCAACCCATATTCATTTATCCTTGCAATATTTAAACAACCTAACTTCTTATTCCTTAGATCCTAACCTCTTAACCCTTCACCCATAGACCTCTAAGAACATAACAATCTAACTCACAAATGTTGTATCCCCAACTCTCTTAAAACCCTAATCCCTAAATGCCTCAGCCTCTCCTAAGTACTAAACCCTTATCACTTGAACCCCCTAACTCCTAACACTTTAACCTATAATTTGTAGTGTCTTAACCCTTAAACCCTTAAGCCATGAACCCTCAACACCTAACCCCTTAAACCATAATAGTTTAATCCCTTAACCCATGAATACCTTAATCTAGAAAGCCAATACCCCTATGCCCTAAACCCATAAAGCCCTTAATCCATAAATAACGCCCAAATCATCTGATCACTAAATCCTTTATCCCCATAACCCCCAAGACCTTAACACTTTAACCACCTAACCACTTGACCAATATTCCTTTATCCCCCTAACCCTTAGAACCCCTAAATGTTCAATGCTTATACCAAAACCCCTTATCCCCTGAACTCTAAATGCCTAAGCACTAAGACCTCTAACACATAAATCACTTGAACCTTATCCTTTTATTCCCATAGATCTAAATGCCTCAATCCCTAAGTCTTTAACCCTTATACAATGAACACCCTAACCCCTACATCCCTTATCCTTAATCCCTTAACCCCTAATTCCTTAAAGTCTATTCAATAAGCCCAAACCTTTAAACCCATAAACCATTTACCCTTTACACCTTACCACTTAAACCACAAACCCATAATAGCCTAACAATAAATCTCATAATCCATAAATCCCCTACTACTCACCCCTAAACAACGTAACCCCTAACCTATAAGCCCTTAGCCAATTATACTAATGATCAAGGAAAAAAGTAATGAATAACTTAAATCAACACAAATCATTCATGGGAAGGGGGAACACATTTGCATTAATAGAATAAGAGAAGAAAACAACAACCAAAGCCTTAATGTTGAACCTTTGTTATCACATTGTCTTTAACTCACTTTCACACACTCTACAAACTCTACAAGTCTCACTCACAAAGCCACACTCTTTGCTTCCTAAACCAGCAATGAATCATGATTTTAGCAGCATAAAGGTGCTCTCTTGGTCCTCTCCTATCATGGTCCATGACGATTATATATATAGGCCAAAGAGGTCCCAAAGGGGTTGATATTCTTTGAGAGGAAGATAAGGATCATCCCTAGAGGATAGGGGTACGAATGCCACCTACTCCAAGAAGTTGGGATAAGCCTCCACACGGACTTCAATCTAGAAGGTTCTCGAAATCTTCTTTTTTGTCATTTTAACAGTATTGACGCTCTTTGTGCAATAGCAGGAGGTGTAGCCACTCCTTATCCTCAGGAAACAAGTGTCACTAGCGCACTTTGTCATTAGGAAATAGGAATTAGTCAAGGCTTGCGTTGTATGTCAAAAGGCAAAGGTTGTGACTGGTCAGGAATGCTAGATTTGAGAAAAAATCTCCACCAAAAGATGGTTTGGCAAAGAAACTTAAGGGGATTGAGCTTAAGGACAACTTTTGGGTGTAACACAAAACACATGAAGACTGTAATTTATTTTCTTCTTAAATAGAAAGAATGTTTTTTCTTGCAAAATAATATTAGTAAAATTAAAATATATAACAGTTTTTTTATTAAAATTATTATGTATTTATAACATATAACTTACTTAAGGAGGCAGGTGTCGGGGTCTAATTTTTTAACCCAATGGAAATGTAGTATCAAACTTTGCTTGTGGCCTGGGAAGAAGTACTAAAAATCAAGCCGAATTTTATTCTATATATCTAGGATTGAAAGAATAAATCACTATTGGAATTCAATTGCTAATGGTGATAGGAGACTCTCTCTTATCTTTTCTCAAACCAGGCATTGAAAGGAAATTGCAGATCAAATAGTAGGAAAAATTCATAAGCATATTATCGGTCTTCTCCAACAAATGCCAAACATTCAATTCTATCATGTTTGGCGAGAGCATAATGTTATAGCAGACAAATTAGCCAACAAGTCCTCGCATATGCCTCGTGGGTTTTCAAAAAAATAGCAGCCAAACTTTATCATGATGGCTTCCTTAGTGGCCATTATACAAACTGCGGATTTGTCCAATTCCAAGAAGCAATTCTTAATGCAAACTGTGAATTTCTCCAATACCAAGAAGCAAGTCTTATCAAGCATTAAATTTATCAAACAATGACAAGTTGGTTTAATGTCCACATTATTGCATTTGACCATATGGAGGTTTTCAAGTGTTTGGAATTATGAATATTATTGGGCACTCCTTGCACATATGGGATTTTTCTTCGGGCATCCAAAGGTACAAATAGGTAGTTTCGACTGGAGGCTTTATACTGTTTAGGGGGTGATCTATCTCAGTTTCAACATTCTGTGAGCCGTGTTGGAGGAAGCAAGTCTTGTGTGGATTTTAATTTTGTATTGGCATTGTGAAATGCAGTGGAATTTTATGCCTTCTTCTATGCACTAGGAGATAGGCTTCCTAATTTAGGTAGTGGTAGCAATGAGCAGCTTCAGATACAGGTAATACTCTACTTAATTCGTTTGGATTCTACTCTCTTGCTTGTTTGGAAGGTCTGATATACCAAGGTCTATAATTTTTATATTCATATTGGGTAGTCAGACCTATGTTGTTGACTCGGTTGACCATAAATTAGATTTTATGTTGGTCATTTGTAGTAGATAGGATTAAGGGACCAACCTATATATCAATTGGGTTAGCAGAAGATTAGACTATTCAGAGGAGAATTGGGTTTGTTTGGAGCAATCTACTAGACTTGGATGGGGGGATTATAATTTGGATTTTTGTTGGGTGGTTGCAGTGGATGAGTTCATAGAGGAATTGGTTGTTTCAAAAAGATTTGGGATTTATTACATCAATGGAGTTTGAAAAAAAGATTTAGAATCTTTTAGAGAGAATTCTTGATATGCATGCCAATATTTGTGATATCTATCATCAATTAAGATAGATGAAAGACCAAATTGAAGTATTGATTGTAGTTGTTCAATAGCCAATTACTCATGTGCCCGATCTAGATGGTTGCCTTAACGAAATAAAGCAAACTGCTCATCAAATTTTATCTTTTACTTCTTAGATAGATGCACGTATAGATCATGTTCAAGGGATTATATGTTCCTGTGATGCACAAGTGGAAGCAATTTCAAAGTCCCTAGAAAAACATGAAGGCCATATTACAGGAAAAACTCCAATATTGATGAGAATTCAAATGGAAATCATTATGACGATCATTCAACTATGCAACCCACCCGTGTGGATGTGAATATCACTAGCTCAAGTGAGCGTGCTAATGAAGACCCTGGAAAAGATACAGACACTTATGGCTCAAATGGAAGTGACAAAGAAGAACCAGTAAACCAGGTTATGGAAAGAAAAAATAGCTCCATTTAATTTTTAGGTTTTAAGTTTGATTTTTGTCAAAAATTGCTCAAACAGTTCGCCAAAATATATAGTAGTACAGTATTAGCTAGTATTTTTTAAGTAATTTTTATAGTCTAAATGATTGTAATGAGTATTAACTATTATGTGGATAACTATGTTCAATACATTTTGAACTAGTGCAATGTATCTTTTGAGACTAATCCTTTCAGTTGTTTATAATACAAAGTAATTCAATTTTGAAAAAAACATATAAATCTCTCTCTCTCTCTCTCTCTCTCTCTCTCTCTCTCTCTCTCTCTCTCTATATATATATATATATTCTTTATAGATACCAAAAAAAAACATTGATAATAATTAAATTCATTTATCACAATAAGTTGTGTACTACTTGTTTTGTACATTTTCTTAATATAGAGATTAAAATTTCATGACTAAGATATATATATAGAGAGGGGGGAGCTGGGGGGGTGGGAGGGGGGGTGAGGGCAGGACAGTGGGGTCGGATGCTTGTCTCGACGGAAGTCTAGGTTCAAATCCTTACCTAGGGGGGTGAACAGACCTCATCCTTAAAGGCCTCGTATGATCGCGGTGGTGATCATACTCTTGTTGATTATGTCTTATCCAACATTAATCATATATATATATATATATGGGTTTTAGGGCAAGACGGTGGGGTCTGATGGTTGTCTCGACGGAAGTCTAGGTTCAAATCCTTACCTGGGGGGGTGAACAGACCTCATCCTTAAAGGCCTCGTACGATCATGATGGTGATCATACTATAGGTGATTATGTCCTATCCAACATTAATCCTAGCCCCAAGCCATCTGTTCGGTATCATGTGGCGCAATTAACAAAGCTCAATGGGCATTTGAAGAGGTTCTCACTGTTAGAAAGAATATATATGTATATATATGATATCCCTAAGGGGTATCTTAGTTGGTTGGAATCTGGATCCAAAGACAGTTTGATATTGAGATCGAAGGTTCAATTCTCATGAATCCAACTCTTTAGGTCCTTCAGGATTAGGCCCCCAAAACTAGAGTCGATAGGGCGAGGCCCCTTCGGGTGGGCCCCCTAGAATTATTACTGTGGATGTAGCAAGCCTCGGCCTCTATTCTCAAGGCTATGAACCATGTGAAATATATATATATGATCATTAGTTTTAATTAACATTAAATGTATATCAATTATTTTTTAATTAAAAAATAAAACTTATTTAAACATTGGATTTATTAAGTTGAGGGGAATAGCCCCGAGGAGTAGCACAGTTGGTTGGAGTCCAAATCCAAAGATCGTTTGATATTGAGGTTGGAGGTTCAATTCTCACGAATCCAACTCTTTGGGTCCTTTGGGGTTAAGCTCCCAAAACTAGAGTCGATAGGGCGAGGCCCCTTTGGATGGGCCCCCTAGAATTATTACTATGGATGTAGTGATCCATCACCTATATTCTTGAGGTTGTGAACCATATGGAAAAAAGTGTTGAGGGGAATTTATCCAAACCCTCAATTTCTCCTTCATAATTTTGTCAAAAATATTTTATCTTCAACCATGTCTTTATGAAAACCCCAACTTTCCTAACCATAATCAAACATGTACCAAACCATGTCTTCTAATTTTCTTCATGGAAAACCCAAATTTTCATTTTTTATTATAAATTGAGAATTTCATCTTAACTTAAAAAGTTATAAGTATGTGTTTTGGAGGGACCGGAATGGAGCTAAGGCATTCAAAAACTACATATAAAAATAAAAATATAATATATTCATTATTACATATAAAAATAAAAATATAATATATTCATTGTAAATTTTAAATATACATTAGTTATTCAGCTTTTCTGATCTTCCATGCCTCTCTGATGCTTGCCCCAAAGAGTATAATGACTCAGTTTTCAAAAATTCTTCGGGATTTTCTCTGGAACGACGGTAAAGAAGGTCAAAGAAAGATGCATTTGGTAAGCTAGGAAGTCCTTAAGATACCTATGGTAGAGGGCGGTTTACAAATATGAGACCTTGGGTTGGCTAATCTAGCAATGAGTGGAAAATTATCTGGTAGTTATATGTGAATAAAAATCATCCAGTCAGTAAGATTTTCCGGAAGAAATACCTTAAGGGAGGCTCTCTAAGAAAATTTACTGTTGCAAACACCTTATCTGGCAATACTATCTAGAACTCTTGCAAAAAAGGCTTTGAATTTTTTAATAAACATCTTTTTAGAATCCATGGTAATGTGAAGAGAATCTGTCTCTGGGAGGATAAAATTTCTGGGAATCCTCCTCTCTCCTCTATAATTCCATTAACAGAGATTATGAATTGGGAAACCAATAAAGTATTGATTCAACTAGCTAATATATGTTCCTGGGATTGTGTTGGAAATTGGATTGGTTGGTCTCTCCCGGACCTTCCTGCTCGACTTCTTCCACATAAAATTTGTTGTTTTATACTCTCATTGGTCTTGCACCTGTTCACTACACCCAACAAGACAGCTGAGGATGGGGTTTGGATGGATTCTACTCGGTTTCCAAAGGTTATTCTTCTCTTCAAACCCCCCATTGTTCAGACTATCCATCAGCAATCTGGAAATCGGTTTGGTACTCACATTGTCTGCCGAAAGTAAACTTCTTTGTGTGGCTGGTGTTAAATAATAAGATTTTGACAGGTGTATCTCTTATGAAACGTGGCTTCAGAGGCTCTTTCCGCTGTTGTCTGTGCAATTCTGCCTTGGAGACGGTTGATCACCTGCTAGTGGATTGTGCATTCTCCAGAACAGTATGGGAAATAATTCTGCGTGATGTATTAAGCTCCATTTCTATCCAGAATTCGGCAATTGAATTTTATATAGCCTGGCATGAAAGTCGACCTATGAAATCGCATTCAAAAATCTTGCATAATAACTGGCACTCTCTTCTGAAATTTACGTGGTGGGCAATTTGGCTTGCCAGGAATTGCTGCATTTTCAAAGAACAGAGACCGATCCCCCAGGTAGTGGCTCTAAAATCTAAATTGTGGTTCGCTAAGTCTATTGGGCAGTCGATTTCCAATATTTCAGCAACTTTTTGTTTGGGCTCTTTCCCTCAAACTTCAGGTAAATATTTGCTAAGGGCCAAGCATGTCGATCCTCCTTCTTGGAGGTTTCGTGGGAAGCAGGATTCTTTTAGAAAAAATTGGTTGAATTCAGCTTCAGCGGTTATTTTTTATGGTGCTTCCAAGGGGAATCCAGGGGCCTCTGGTGCTGGAGGCCTTATTCTCTCTCCTGACAGATTGACCAGTATCAGTTTTAGTTGGGGTCTTGGCTCCATGTCAAATAATCAAGTTGAATGCTACAGCCTTCTTTTGGTGGTCCAGCTGGCTAAGGAGAATGGCTTTAAATCCATCCAAATATTTGGTGATTCGGAGATGCTGATAAAAGCTTTAAATTCAGCTGACAGCTTCAACAATTTTTCCTTAAACAGAATTCTGCAGAGAATTAGGATAATAATGAAATATTTTGAGATGACTGAATCTTTTCATATTCTCTATGACTTAAATAAACTTGTTGAATCCATGGCCAACAAAGCTTGTCTTCTCTCCCAAGGGTTTCTTAGCCTCAATGGGGAAACCAGTTGTTTCTGTCCTATTCCGTAATCATTCTTAATAAGATCTGTAATTTTTTTTTTTCGATGTTCCTCCCTCCTGGTTATGTGAAGGGCATCATTTGGTTCTTTTGAAAAATGTAACAAGGTTGATTGGTATTCCAAAATGACTTAGTAATTGAAGTAATTATTCCAATATATTCTTTTTAAATTTAATTACGGTCTATTCTTTCATGATTTTACATAAAACTACATAAATTTTGAATTACTTTAGGTTAACGTCATTTAAATAAAGTTTTATAGTCCAACTTTTTTTTTTTAAGTAAATTATAATTATAATAATATAAAAGAGAATATATATTGAATTAGTTTGTTGGTCGGCCACAAGGAAATCAAACCATTTACAAAACAAAAGATTGTCATTTTTAACCAATGTTGTTTAACTAACTTTAATACCATTATTCCTTAATCTAAGACTATACTAGTGATATCTAGAGATGCCTAGATAAAACACAGAATAATTTGAAAAAAAAACCACAACAAAGAGGAAACTAAGTAGCTTGATCATTAAGCCCGAATGGGTGTGGCTCATTGGTGTCATTTGATATGAAGTCACTTGTTGTAAAGGAGGTCACGACATGAAATCCCACTCGGGTTTACATGTGTCCCATGGCTTGTGGGTTTTTGTGGGGCACCTAGGAGTATAGTGGTAGAAGGAATGGATCCTTGGACCTAATGTCATGTGAGTACCAGCCCAGCCTTAGTTGTTGATTCCCTTAGTCAACAAAAAAAAATAGATTGATCATCATCAAAAATAGAGATCATCGGAACCTCTTTCCCTTGACCTGGTAGATGGTCTTTTACTAAAAATAAAATCTAGTGGTGCCTTTGGAAATGAAATTGATATTGGCATCCATCTTCTTAAATTTGTCTTAATTTCATCTCATTGTAGAAACATCTTGTTATGCTCCTCCTTCCTATCCATAACAATGATTTCATTTGACAATATAGGACCACAATTTTGAAATATTTGATGGCGTGAGTACGAGAGTTTCCTGTGTTAGGGATCCAAGGATACATTTCATGTTCCATCTTCTCATTACGAACAAAACCTACCTCCATTTGACCCAATCCTCAACTTGAGAAGTATCATGTTGGATATGAGTTGGGATTTGTTACCAATAGATCATTGTTGAGTCCTTTTCCTATTGCATGACTCTAGGTTATTGAATCTTTCCCTTTCCTCTGTGACCATGATGCCCTCATCTCTTACTTGCCATGAAACTTGAGGCCAAACAGAAGATACCTCCTAGGAGATGAGGTTCCAGTTTCTTTCGCAAAAGGTTGGGGGGGGGGGGATTTAAAGCCCCAATAGATAAGAAGCCACGAAAACTCCTTGATAAAGTAGCGAAACCAAGTTGCAACAGGAGGTCCCAATCATGGTTGGAAATAACAACACAATAGATATAATGAGAGGTAATTACCAAATTTCTATTTGAATAGGGCTATAAAACTTGGTCTATTAGGAGAAAAATTAGACTCTGACATCTATCTCTCAGAATTTGTAATCCAAGCTCATAACTAGTGCCTTGCTTTTGCGGAAACTCCTATAAAAAGAGCCATGTATCTAGTGGAGTAGGTCCATATGTTTTATATTCTTTAACAAAAAAACGACAGAAAATTTTTAAATAATTTAATATTCGCTAACGGTGCATTTATATAACTAAAACACGTCGATGCATATTGTATCAAAGGCACCATGTTAGGGTTAAATCTAAAAATTACGCGTCAGAATTTTTCATGTTTGATATTAAATATTGATGTGGTTAAAACTTCAATCCACACCAGTGCATCCTATTATTGGGCGCACCATAATAGGGTAAAAAATAAATAAATAATTACCGAATGACAAAATCATGTTTACCATATTCTAGTGCTATAGACCTCCTAAGCATTGGTGCTAGTCTTACCTCCCTAAAGCATTGTGCCATCAATGTTGCATGTGCTTGAATCTCTCTCGTTCGTTACTTGCTACATGGTTTTGGAATTTTGCTAAACAATGGGTAAATTTGTATTTTTTTGTCCACGTGGAAACCATGCATCCCCACATGCGCAAATGTCAAGGTAATGTCTTTGTTACCTTTTAATTTAAACTTTTAGTGGATTAAAATTCAAAATTCACCTTAAATTTGCATGCTTTCACAAAAAACATAAAATTTCCACGTAGTGTGTTCGACCTGTTCAACTCACACCATGATAACGATGCACCTTGATTATTTAAAAGGCACACCAAGAGCAGGGTGACCAATCCTTGTGAAATAAACACACTGCATAAACTAAATTAAAAATAACAACAATATTTCTATTGCATCAATTTTACTGGTGCACTGGTGTCGATAGGCACAACAAGCATCGGTGCATGATATTATTTTAAATGCACCAGTCAAACCACAAACCCAAATAAATTGATATAGTTCACAACATCTACCAATTCATTTAATAAGTACACCTACATTGTACATGTGATGAGTTTTGTTAAATGCATCGAGCCTATTGTTGAGTAAGTGCACTGTCTGAATGGTGCGCTCATTCTTATAGCACACGCGACAAAGCTTTTTAGATAAGCTTTTGTCTTGGTGCGTTAAAAACTATTATGCACGCCATCAGGGTTGGAATTTCAAATGGTGGACACCCGTCAAAATTGCCGGTAATAATTAAAATCTGAAAATTTTTCTGTATTGTAAGCCAGATTTTGACGGTCTCCCTAAAATCTTAGCTGTATTTGACGGGTAAATTGACCCATGACGAGCATTTACCCGTCAAATTCCATCCCTGCACGCCATTCATGGTGCAGACACATCTTTATAAAGCACCAGTGCTCCGTACTCAAGGATGCACCGGTATAAGAGAGAAAAATATTTTGGACGGTGCATATTAGAAATATAAACTCACCGTTATGGTGCTTGTATTAATGCCATGCATCAGTGCAACTATTTTATAAAGGACATAATTTATAGTTATTTCAAAAAAAATGTGCCTCCAGTGCGTTAATGGTCTAGTAGTGCATTGGTAGAGGTGCTATATAGATTTCAAAGCATCATGGGTAAGGCTTCATGTTTTTTTAGGTGCACCCATTTGGAAACTCATGTTTTTTATGAAAAAGTATATAACAACATACACCTTAAAGTATTATTAATACATCTACACCGTAAATTTTGCATTCAATCGTATAATACACATCGAGCCATCTTTTTTAAAAAAATTGTCATCACGGTATACCTCCTATTTTCACACATGGTTGTTCAAATCCTGGTGCATTAAAAACTAGTGTATGCATTATTCATGGTGCGGTCACGTCTATATAAACCACTAGTGTTGATTCACAAGGTAGAATAGAGCCTTTGAACTTATATTGAAAGCAGTTTGTGTACCATCAAATGTTACTATTTTAGGGAACGTGAGCGGAGCGAGGAGGAGGATGAACAGCGGGTTCCATGGCTTTCGTCGGGCTGGGTTAATGAACAGCGGCTCACGCAGGGATGGCTTTTTACCCTGTTATATTGGGTTTCCTTTATGTGCTCCCTCACCTTACTGAATGCTGGTATTTGGGTTGTCCATTGTGTGCTCCTTTTGGTCTCCTGCGCTCTTTTTACTTCTCTGTTTGTTCTTATAGGGTTTGTCGTCACTGATTATTCTATTGCTGAGCTCTTGGGCCCTCCCCCCACTTGCATGCTTGTTATCCCCCGGTTTGTATTAGGGTTTGTTGTGCAGGCTCGCACACCATGTCAAACATCAATGGCTGGAGTCCCTCCTCATAGCTGAGGACTAGTACCAACCAGCATAAACAAGTGGGAAGTTTTTGTCGTATTTGGTGTTTGCACTGGGGTAATGATTTATTCGACACTCGCTTTGTGGGGTTGACTTCTGTTTTGTCAATTATCTGTGCTGTGTTACTTTCTTCGGGCCCTTAGAAGCTTCTGAATGCTTCTGGCACCTGGGGCTAGGATTGACCTGGCACGCTTCTGTCGCTTTTGGTGTCTGGACGAATGATGGTTGTCTTGGTGGGGATATGGGCTTGTTACTCTGTGTCGTTGAGCTGTCTTACTGTCGGGTCCTTTCTGAGGGTTTCCGGATAATTATTTTTCTCGTGCCGGTCTTTGTCAACTGCTGCATCGCTATTATTGGTTTGCACCTGGGATTGTGGGTTTGTTTCGCTCTGTTCTTTACTTGGTCTCTTGTTTCTCACCCGTGCTTGGACTACCCCCTGGACTAACCCCTAGCCTAGGGTTTCATTGATTAGGGTTTGTTTTTGTTTTGTGGTTTGTTCTATCTCTTACCATCGTCTGTATTAGGGTTGACTTTCGAGGCTGTTTGTTTGCCTCCTCTGGTGGTACCATATGCCGGTCTCTACGGGTGGGCCGTCAGCAGATATGGCCAGACACTGTAATGACCGCTACAGGAGACAGAGGAAATTAAAAAATCTCAAGGCAAGGGAGGGGAAGCTCAACTTCATGGTCGGGAGAGATATATTCTTGGACAGGATTGATGCATTGTGCACCCGGGCCCTCATCGGGAGGCTGGAATACGCAGCGCTGGATAAAAAATAGTGGGTGGAGTGGGCAACGGCTAGGTGGAAGCCACTCATTCATTACGTCCTAGCCATTAGCCTATTAGCGTGGGGGTGGATAGTTTTCGTTTTTTTGGAAGCGAGCCACGCCACCACTATCTTAAATTCACCTTGGAGGGTTGATAAGGGGTCCTTGGTCCTGGATAGGTGGCATGTACATTTCGACCCAGTACGTGAGCAGATCAAGAAGCGGCACCTTTGGGCTCTTCTACCAGGGCTGCCATTCCCTCTATGGAATCGCTCCATTCTGGAAGGTATTGGGAATACACTCGGTCGATTCATTGCTGTGGAGGAGGATTTCATGAATGTCTTTGACAAAAGGATTGTGAGGATCTTGGTGGAACTCGATACCTCCATTGGACTACCTGCTGAAATTGATATCCTCTGCAACGAGACTCTCTTCACTAAATGTCTTGATTACCAAGGCGTGCCTTTTCGGTGCAGTTGTTATCGGGCACTAGGGCACCTGTGACGAAACTGCCCCTCACTGAGAAGATCTTCACGATCTTCGGGCTCGCTCTCTCCCCTCGTGGAGCTTTCATCTCCCCCCTCAGAGCCGGAACAATATCAGGTAAGACATTCATCGATTCTCCCTATGTCTTCTTTCGATAATCAGAAAGATGCTTGTGTTTTATTCGATGATGCTTATGATAGCGAGATTGCCTATCTGGATTCTTTTGCTCAACGAATCGCACCTCTAAAGCCGGTTCTGGATAACCCTCTTGCCTGCTCTACTCTCTCGCCTGTGAAGGTCGTTAAGGACGGGGTTGACGGACCTGTATTGGCACAGGATACCACAGTGTCGTTACCCTTAAATGATGGGGTTGAGGGTACATCACTTGGGACACCCCTCTTTTGCAATGGGGCTGTTGAGTCTTCCATACCCCTAGCAGATCCCTCCTCTACCGGACCTACAAACTCATCTTCTCCGTTAGCTCCCTCCTCACGTCCTACTTGCCCCCCTTTACTGTCCACCATAACCTCCCTTGACTGTCATTTGTCTCCCCCTATTGCTCACCATCCACTTGCCGAGCCTTCCATTTTCTCTCCTCGTGGGGGTAGGTGTGACATGACACCTACTCCTTTTATGACCGTTGTTGATACAGTTACACCGCTTCACCCTGAACCTGTAGATGTGGCTTCGCCTGCCAGTCATTTGGAAGCTGAACATGACATTACCTCTCCAGCTGCTTCACCTTCATTTCTCCCGAGACCGCATGAAGGTAGTCCCCTTTTCTCTCCATCTGATTTCCCTCCACTTGTACCACCTGATCCACTTTCAGCCTCTTCTCCTCGGAGCCCTACTGACGCTCCATCCTTTTCAGACCCTTCGCTTCATAAATCACTGAACATTTTCTCGGACAAGACACCATTGTCGCCTTCAATACTACCCCTTGACTCCATTCGCTTCGTAAATGTTACCATCAGAAGGAGGGAAAAAAAACCCTTAACAACCTTACCTGAGTCACTTGCTCCTGCTCCACATACTCCTATCTCTACCCGTCTGAAGAATGCGGCACGCTCATCTACCTCCACTAACCGAAGGGTCCTTAGAGATTTGACCCCTCCACACTTGGATACCTAATGTGAATCCTGTCTCTGAATGTACGAGGGTTAGGAGGCTGAACCAAACAGAAAATCCTCCACAGTTTGTTTTCTTCCCTCTCCCCGGATGTTGTACTTTTACAAGAAACTATGACTAGCACTTACCCGGCCCTTTATGCCTTCTCCAAGCTGTGTCCTGGGTGGGAATTTTGTGCACTTGATTCTTCGGGGCTCTCGGGGGGCATTCTCACTGGATGAAACCCTCAAGTGCTCAGATGTAAAGCATTTCATACGTTGGCGGGAATCCTGCTTTGGGTTACGATGAGGGGGAGTCCTCTACCCCTTTCCATCCTTAATGTCTATGGTCCTTACTTGCATCGGGATACTTTCTGGAACGCGGTTGCTTCGGGAGGTATTCTCTCTTTACCGAACCTTATCCTAGCTGGAGACCTGAACTTCACTCTGAATGCCTCCGAAATTTGGGGATCCAAGGCCTTACTCGACCCTCTGGGACCGTACCTCTCCACATTATTTTCTGCTCATCATCTTGTTGATATTGCTCCCTCATGCACTGGTCCTACTTGGCGTAACAGAAGGGCGGGGGAGGAAGGTATTTCTAAGAGATTGGACCATTTTCTATTATCTGAACAGCTCATAAGCTGTCTGCCTAGACATCGAGTGTGGACCCATCGATGTGGCATTTCAGATCATTTTCTTGTACTGCTCGAGTGGGGAGAGAAGCAGAGTCCTTGTCTCTGCCCCTTTAAATTTAACCATTCTTGGCTTGGTTTTGAGGGTTTTGATAATCTGATACATCATACTTGGTCTGTCCTTCCGGAGGATGCTACTCTGGATGTTATGAACTCATTTTCTTATAAGCTGTGCCTTTTAAAAGAGAAGGTGAGGGTTTGGACTAAGGTGGAAAATTTGAGATTAAAGGAATCATCCAAACACTGGGAAGAAGAGATTAGTTCCCTTCTACATTTATCTCAATCTGTGATTCTTGCCCCGTATCTTCAGGATAGACTGAATCATTTAAAAGCTGATTACAAACAGCATTTGGAACTTGAAGTGAACTCTGCCAGATTACAAAGCCGAGTTACATGGGCACGATCGGGGGATGCCAATACTAAATTTTTCCATGCTTTTGCATCTGCCAGGAAAAATCTGAATGCCATTTGGAGTATTCAGGACTCAAATGGGGACTGGATCTCGGATGATTGCGGTATCAAGGCCCTTGGGGTAAATCATTTTAGAGATATATTTGCCGATGATGGGCAGACCAATCTTTCGGCACAACTCAAAGTAATTCATCTTTTTCCTTCCTATGTTTCTGGGGAAGACCATTCTGCCTTCACCTGCCCTGTATCCCTCTCTGAAATTGAGGAGGCTTTAAAAACTTTTAAGAAAGATAAAGCCCCAGGCCCCGACGGATGGACAGTTGAATTCTACTTATATTTCTTTGATCTGCTGGGTCCTTCTTTATGTAATCTGGTGGAAACCTCCCATCTTCTTGGTAAAGTTGCACCTGCCATAAACTCTACCTTTATAGCTCTCATACCCAAAATTGAACATCCTATCAGCTTTGGAGACTACCAGCCTATCTCCTTATGCAATCTGTGCTATAAACTGATTTCCAAAGTAGCAGCCATGAGAATCAAACCTTTCTTGGACTCCCATATCTCTCCCCAGTAGTTTGGTTTCTTGAAGAACCGCCTGATCCATGAGCCTATTGCCATTACTCAAGAGGTCCTTCACTCTATTAAGCTGATGAAGAAATCGGCTCGCATACTTAAGCTTGACTTAACAAAGGCTTTCGACCGAGTAAATTGGACATATATCAGGCTGATTCTCATCCAGATTGGAGTTCCTCTTGTGGGTGTTAATTGGATTATGGGTTGTATCTCCTCTGCAAACTTTGCTATTCTGGTTAATGGTTCTCCCTCCTCTTTCTTTTCTACTACTCGTGGTATCCGTCAGGGCTGTCCCCTCTCCCCACTAATCTTCATTTTGGTCATTGAAGGACTTAGCCTCCTGATTGAGGATGCCAAGCGAACTGGTATTATCAAAGGGATAAAGATCTCGGCCAATCTTTCTCTCACTCACCTACTCTTTGTTGACGATGTGATACTGTTTGGGATGGGCACTTTGGAGGATTGGATAGAATTTAAGGTTATTCTTGAAACCTTCTGTGAAGCTTCTGGCATGAAGATCAACATGGACAAGTCTTGTTTCCTACATTATGACCTGGATGCTTCTCTGCTGGGGAGTATATCTAGGATCTTACCCTACAGATTCACTCATCTAGATCTTGGCTTCACCTACCTCGGTTTCTTCCTCAAACCCTCGAGCTATCTAGTCAAAGATTGGCTTTGGCTCACCACCAAGTTTGAAAATCGAATTCTTCATTGGTCGAACAGGTTCTTGTCTTTGGGGGGTCGTTTGGTCCTGATCCGTTCAGTACTTAACAGCTTACCTGTATTTTGGTGTGCACTCTTTCCTATCCCCTCCTCCATTTTGGATAAACTCAGAAAACTTATCTTCTCTTTCCTCTGGGGGTCATCGGCCAGAAAGAAAAAGTACCACCTGGTTGATTGGCATTTGCTGGCTCACCCCACCTCACTAGGGGGATGGGGAATAAAACATTTGCCACACTTCTGTTCTTCTTTGCGGATGAAGAATTTCTGGTTTGCATTGAATAATCCTGGCTTATGGAATCAGCTCATTAAAGCTAAATATATGAATAATTTGTCCATACAGACTTGGTTCAGGCACAAACAATTCAGGCACAGGAACATTTCTCTCATCTGGAAAGGGTTTTTAGATACCCTGCAATGGGTTGGGTCTGGATTAATCTGGCATGTGGGGAATGGAACTGAGGTTCGTATTGGAGCGGACCCCATTATTGGAATTGGTTGTTCCTTTACACTATCGGCTAATCTGAGATCCTACCTTGAGGACTTTGGGATATGCACTTTGGACCAGGCACTAAACCACGCTACTGGTCATTGGTTTACTGCAAATGAGCTTGATTTATGTGAGGAATGGAGTACACATTGGAATACCTATATCAAAGGCTTAGAATTTAATAGAATCAAATTATCTGAGGAATCTGATATACTTCTGTGGTCCTATGACAAATATGTGGGTACTATCAATGCTGCTCATGGCTATGACTGTTTGATACAACAAAACCATTTTGTGGATCATAATCGAACTTTAGCCATTCTGTGGTCATTAAAGTTACCGCTAAAGATTATATGTTTTATTTGGCTGTTGGTAAGGGACAGAATTCTTACGTGGGATCAGTTGCAATCTAGAGGATACTTTGGACCCATCAGATGTGTTTTTTGTGAAAAATAAATTGAGGGCTGCGACCACTTGTTCTTACTGTGTCCATTTTCGAAGCATATCTTATGTCACTTCTCCTCCCATATGGGCTTCATCTTATCCCCCCACAGCTCTGTTCGGTCTTTTTTATCCCATTGGTTCAACACATATTCCATATCTGTGTCATTCCTGTACACTCCTATCATTGTATTCCGGCATCTGTGGCTCCTCCGTAACAATGTTATTTTTGAAAATGGGAGACTTTATGCCTCCCTGATCATTTCTCAGATAGAGAGTTGCCTTGCCCTTAATCCTGTGCCTCCTTTAAACACTCGGTCCCGGCATATTGGCCCAAAGCCTGTTCATTTTTTTCCTGTTGGATATTTTGATGGTGCTGCTCAAATGAATACGGGAGGTGCTGGGTTAATGATCTATATCAGTGAAACCCATTATTACTATTTTGCAGTGGGCTGTGGGATTAGTACCAATACCCGTTCAGAACTTTTGGCACTTTGGTCTCTTCTCAGAGTTTGCAAATTGATGGGTGTGCCAATTAAAATGATCTTTGGGGACTCTATGGTGGTAATATCCTGGGTAAAGAGACTATCATTCCTCAATATTCCCACTTTGAACACTGGTGCGATGATATTTATTCTATGCTACAAGAAGCCCCACCGGTGACCTTTAATCATATATACCGGGAACATAACTTGCTAGCTGACGAACTCTCAAAAAAGGCTCTTAATATGGATGCTGGAATTGGACACTACTCAGAATATATGGAGGGAAAAGTCATAAGAGAAGGCAACTTAACTCTATTTTGATGCCTGTTTTTATTTCTTTCCACAGCTTCTGGATCATGATTGTATGCTCTCTATTATAGCCTGACTTGGTGTTCTTTCAGCTAGTTTATTATGCTTCCATGAATATATGTTTGAAGGACACTACAGATATTGATAGTTCTGACCTGAATTACAGGGATGATGACAAAATTCTGCATTGTACAGACTTTGTTTTTATATTTCTGCTGCCTGAAAGTATTCTCTCATTGCTGACTGGTACTTGTTTATTACTATCTGCTGGGGTGGGGGATGTCCTGTTTTGTCAATATTTTGTCCTCCTATATTAGTGGGGGATGGACTGTTTTGACATTTTCATGTAATACTGTTTAAGATGTCTTTTTGATTCACATGAATATCAAAGACTGGTATTTTTTCTTCTGAAAAAAAAAAACCACTAGTGCTCCCTACTTTAGGACACACCATTATAAGAATTATATAATTGTCTAGTCATTTTAAAAAATAATTGTTTTGTGTCTTAGGTGTGCTAACTATCTAGTAGTGCACCATTACCAATGTGTTGTATATACAAAATAACTCTGAGCTCTAATTTTTTGCGGCAGCAAGCAGTTTGATCACGCGAGGGAACCAACGGTGTTTCTAGATAGGGTATTCTACAGGGGGATGCACCCCATCCATCTCGAACCATAAGGATGAGATTGGGAGGGGCGAGACAAAGAAATCAGAAGAGGACATATCCAAAATCAGCAAAGGGGAAGAGGAAGGCGAATGGGAGCAGAGGAGGATGGGGCACATGAAAGGGGGTTGCATGCCTATATCTTTAGAGATTTCATCACTCCAGATCTATTTCAATAACCTATGAGAACGTGTTCAACTATGGAAGGAAAAATCCCTAATTGGGAAGTTTATTGGGGTTTGTCCTAAGGAAAGAGATATCCTCTGATTAATCAAGGAAACTTGTAACCCTAAGGGCCATTATGACCTACACTTGGGTTCGAAGGGTTTCTTTAAAATCATTTTCTTCAATCAAGAAGACAAGGATAGTATTTTGGACAGGAGACCGTACTTCTTCTTCTCAGCGGGGTTGTACCTCCACTCATGGAAAGAACGTTTTAACCTGAATAAAGAGGGCATGAGTGTTTCCCTAGTATGGATCTTCCTATATTCTTTGTTGTGTGAGTGCTAGGAACCTGAACTTCAGTAAGACATAGGCAATACCCTAGGTGAATTTGTGAACGTATTAGAATAGACCAAACAACAAAGGTACATCTCTTTTGCCTGGATCTGTGTTTATATAGATCTTTCTCGTGATTTACTTGAGGAAATTAATATGACCTAAGAGGATGAGGATTGGGTCCAACTTGTAGATTATGAACACCTCCCTTTTAGATGTAGGTAATGCCATGAATATGGACATATCAGCAAATGCTGAACCCAAAACAACTCCACTCTGACTCATTCACAGTAGTCCCAAGAAAATGGGGGTGAGGAGGAGGGTTTTACTCAAGTAAGTAGTAGACAGAGGCAAGGGAAGAAACCAATCAATCAAACATAGAACAGGAATACAACAGGAATAAAGATGACCGATGTGAATAGATTCAAAACCGTAAATACGGTGGGAGAAGAACTAGGAGATTTAGTCTAAGACGATTCGAAAGGAACTATCCCAGAAGGGAAAATGATTATGGGAACAATTCATACACCCTGAATATCCAAGAATAACAAATAGATGAAATGGAAGATGACCAACTAGAGGAAGCAGAAGACATTGATATAGGGGAACTAGACCTAGATGAGATTGAAAATGAATGCAACAAGAAATGGAAGGGTTTCATTCCAAGGAGATAGATCGAGCTTCTACAACAAGCCATTCTAAATACAAAGGCTACCCCTCAACTGGGTATAGCAAAGGAACATCATAAGGGTAGCATGAGGAAGAAACCAAAAGAAGGAGAAAAGAGAGGAAGAAATATGAATAAACAAAGAATTCCAAAGGTAGGCACCAAATTGGTGGAATCAAGCCAGTACCCAGCAATCAAGGAGGCCTTCTCTAAAGTTAAAAAATTTTCTCAACGAAAGTGATAACATGGAACATCCATGTGGTGAGTCACCCACGTAAAATTAAGATGCCGAAAAATAAGTTAAGAATGGAGAAAACAATGATAGTTTTTCTACAAGAAACAAAATGTGGAGCAGATGTTATGAAGGAAATAAGAAATAAAGTATGGAAATGCAGTGAAACAAAGGCATTTAATGTGCATAGAATGGAAGGAGCTCTGGAAATATTATGGTTTCTGGAAGAAGTATGCCTCTCAAATGTATGGGTCGTAATATTCTTCCTCTTGGTTGACTTCTATATTCGCAACACCTTGGTCAAAGAAGTTCTCACGACTGTCTATGGCCCAAGCATCATCCCATAGAAGGTTTCCTCCCTAGAAACCATGATGTGGGAAGCAAATTGGATAGGAGACAAGCAATGGATTATTGGTGGAGAATTCAATCTGATCACCTATCTAACGAGAAAAAAAAGATGGCATATGAGTTATAGGAGCCTCAAATGAAGCCTTTAAATAATTCATAGAGGAAAATCAGTTGGTGGATGTGGAAAATGGGAATGGATGGTTTACCTGGAATAATAAGAGAGGGGGTGAACACATGTGGCTTCCAAGTTGGATAGATTCCTAATCTCATAAGGGTTATTCAATGGGGGAGGTTATTTGACTGCAATGGTCCTTCCGTCTACAGGTTTTGACCACTGGTCGGTCTGCCTTATGTGGGATGGCATGAGCCCCTCGAATAAGAAACCTTTTAGATTTGAGTAGTTATGACTAGAACATAAGGACTTTAAATCATTGGTCCATTAATGGTGGGAAAACCTAGACACCCCAAGGGGAACACAAAATTACCAATTCCAACAGAAATTGAAGGATCTAAAGGCAAGGATCCGTACATGGAATAAAGAGGAGTTTGGAAATATCTTCCAAGACAAAAGGTGTGTAACACCCCATTTCTTTACTGGCCATACCTACTGCACTTTATTTGCTTATTTTCTTTTCGACTGAGTGAGCATTATTTACGACATGATGGACCGAGATTATGATTTTTAATATGTTTATTACGACACTATGATTCCGATGTTACTATGCTTATGATGTCACCATTATTATTATGTTACTATGTTTATGTGGTTACAATGTTGTGATTATCATGGGATTCCTTTATTTTACAATGAGGGTATATGTTTAAATGGTTTCATTGATAAAATGTGAAATATATGATGCAATACATGGATACCATTTTACGATGTGATCAATTGAATTATTATAAGTCATGTGTACCTATGACGAATTAAATTGTTACATGAAAGAATGATGAGGATGATGATGTGGATCAATTAATTATCAAGTGGAATTACTTGTTATAAATATATATTTTGTGAAGTATTAACCCACATGACACTGGAGCTATGTGATAGTTGGATACTTAATATGAAATGTGGAATAATAATTTGTTATGTAGTAAACCTTATCAACCAAAAGTGGTGATATCATGACATAATCCAAAAATCCTGATAGCAGGAGAGTATGAATTGGTAGGGTATAGACCGAGTATGCTGAGAGGGATGGATGTATTTCCCATCCTATGTTACTATGATACTTGAGGTTGTGGGAGGGTCATGTTGAGACATGATCCCCATGTTGTTGTGATGATGATTGGATGCCTACTAGGAGAGGCTAGGTCTGTTATTGAACCGACACTACCACTCCCAGCTTCTTTAAGTGGTCAAGTCGATGAAGTCAACATCCACTTCTTTACTAGCAGAGGAAGGATAGGGAAGATGAGGACGTAAGTGAGGATAGGAGGATGTGTTAGTTAGTATTGTTGAGGGTTGGGTATTTCTTGATACTGAGTTAGTGGTACTAGGTACCCATCTTGTTTTGATTGGTTAAGTTAATAAGAACATAAAGATAAGGATATGAAATCATATAAGGGATTAATTGTTAAATAACTGAGAATGTTAAAGTGTGTGTGTGTGTGTGTGATTGTTCTTTTTGTGTGGGGGATTATTATTATTAGTTAGCAGATATGCATATGCAGGATGGTGTATGTTCATAGTGCATATCCGATATGTGCATACACTAGTCACGCATGTACACATTGTACATGTACAATAGTATCGGCGTACAACATACTTGTCACACTTGAATGGTGGTATAAAATGTCATAGATAACTCAGTTAAAGATATATTAATCAAACGAGGTAATTAATAGTTAAGTTGTTAATGTGTTAAATAAGTGAATTAGTTATTGTATGTAACACAATGATAAACAATTAGATAAGTGTCGTCAATTGAAAGTATAATCAATATGAAGTGTCATAGATAAACATTAACACTGGAGAATTTTATTGTTTAATTGTTAATCATGATTAATCAACCCATTAAGTGTACTTTGTTTATTAATACAAAGATACTTTGATTATACTAAAATACTTATCAATTAAACAAATAAAGGTTGTTATTATCATTCACCATTAAATAATAGTTATTATTAGTATTATTATTGAATTAATATTAATCATAATAGTTTATCCATTACCAAGGACCACAAGTGAATAAGTGAAATTGTTTACTTAGTAAGTTAACTAATTATAAAAAGGGATTGACCGAATTTTGTTTATCAAATAAAAGGGGTTATTAAAATTATCAAATATACCATAGGAGTTTATTGAAGAGTCATTAAAAGTTATATTATTTAATTACATCCAGAAAAGATAACGGAACTGAAATTTTATTTTTTTTAATTAATTAAAGAATGCCACTTCAAAATTTGAAGGGAGAACAACAAGAATCTTAAATTTATATTTATTTAACCTCATAAATATGTGAGACAGTTAGTGGAGGGGTAATTGACCCACCACCTCGTAAAAACCCAATGGAACCTATAAACAACTAACCAATAAATGGGCAACCGACTAACCTAACAAATTAAATTAGCCTAAAAAGGTTGGATTTCCCAAGAGAGGAACATTATTAAAATAATATTCTATTTTAATTTTAAATTGGAAGAATAAACAAGTCAAGGGGTTTGACTGATTGAGGGTTCCGAGAAGTGGGAGGGAGGCAGGGGAGTAAGCCTGAAGGATTTTGGAGGAGGAAAAGGTATTTAGGAGAGTTTTACGGGATTAGGAGGGGGTTGGTTTTGCATTTTTGAATAATAGGATTGAGTAATTTTATAATGAAGGAGGAATTATCGAGGAGGGGTTAACTCAAGGATTTGAGGACGTGGGAAACTCAAAGGAGAGGGAAACTGTACCAAAGATTGAAGAGATTTTTGGAACTAAGGAAAGTTTATATTTTGATTATCGATTTGTGGGCTCAGGGGCTAGGAAATCCGTCGATTTGCTCAGGTTAGCAAGATAGTAGTTGGTCAACATGGTAGAATCATATTGTTTTGGTAGCTAAGGGGACCTAAGCAGACCTGCAAGAGCTGCATAAACTAAAATATCTACTACACCCTTCGGGATACAGGTATTCCACTGAGTTAGATTTACTATTGTTATTTTCTAATTTGATAGCATATTTAAGTGTTTAAATGACTAGCTAAAATGAATGCAAATTCTAAGTTTATATGCATGTTTATGTTGTCATATTGCATTAACTCCTAGATAGTGCAAATAGAAATATATATGTAGATGTTGTAAAATTCTAAATTTTATTCAATAGACTCTAACTAAGCCGGATTACATCAAAAGCTTAGGAAAATGTTGATTTAGTTCCTATAGGTGAAGGAGGAGCACTTCAAAGTTCCTAATGGAACAAGTGGAGGATATTCAAAGGGAAGGAATGAATAATGGATATAGTGAGGAGATAATAAAAAAAGGAAAATTCAACCCTGGAACATCTCAATGCCTTAGAACACTTGGAGGAAATATACTAGAAACATAAGTCAAGGAACTAATGGCTCTAGGAGGGATAATGAAACACTAAATTCTTCCACCAATTAATTGTCCAAAATAGGCAAAGGACTAAAATGAACAAACTAAAGAAGGAGATGAGGAAATATTTGGAAACCAAGGAGGACATGGAAAAAGAATTGGTTAATTATTTTGGAGCAATCATGGAAGAGGATAGGGCTTATAGATTGGAGGATATGACAAATATTACTGAGTATATCCCTTCCCTCATAACTCCCAGGTAGAATGAGCTCATGAATAAATCGGTTGAGATGAGAGAGATAGAGGAATCTATTCACCAAATGTTGGATCAAAAAGCGCTTGACCCTAATGGTTTCACAACGGATTTATTCCACCGTTTCTGGGATTTCATTAAGCAAGATGTTTCGCAAATTGTGTAGGATTCTAGACAAGCCAGAGGGGTGTTGAAAGATTTCAATGCTACATTTTTTACCCCCATCCCCAAAATCAAAGGAGCATAATCTCTAGGTAAATTCATACCTATGTCCTTGTGCAATTTCATTTATAAAATCATTACCAAAGTCATGTCGAATAGGTTAAATCTTATCCTCCCCAACGTAGTTTCCCCTAAGCAATCTAGATTTGTGGAGGGGCACCAAATTCTGGATGATGTCATTCTGGTCAACGAAGTGATCCACCCCCTTAAGATAACTAAGAATCCAGGAATGCTTCTCAAGCTTGATATTTCAAAATCCTATGATAAGTAAGCTGGAAATTCATTAGAGAAATGATCAAGGCCTATGGCTTCAGTCAAGACTGGATTGAATGGATTATGAAGATGACCTTGTCTGCTTTTTTCTCAATTTTTCTCAATGGCTATCCTACAAAAACCTTTATTCCTTTTAAGGGAATTCAACATGGGGATCCTTTATCACCCTTATTGTTTATCCTAATGGTTGAAGGTTTGAGCAGGAAATCCATGACTGAAAGGAATGAAATCAAATGGTAAAATATTCACCTTGGAGCCGATAAGAAAACTCAACAACAATTCATCGATTACACGACTCGCATGGGCCATCCATCGGTCTAATAGGCCAAAGCTTTCAAAAATGTCTAAATATGTTCTCAAAAAACTCGGGTCCAAAAATCAACAAATATAATTCTCAAATGTTCTTCTTCAATGCTTCTAGGGTCTCTTAAAGGAATATTATCTGTATTCTGGGATTTGAACGGGGCTCCCTTCCATCCAAATACTTAGGTACCCATCTAGGTGAAGGAGTAATTAAGAAAAATTTATTGGTCATATTTATTGGACCATGTGAAGAGGAATTTGTCTAATTGGGCTCTACGAACTCTTAACCTGGTAAGCAGGATTACCCTCATCAAATTTGTGCTCCAAGTGTTGCCTTTTTTTTTTTTTAGTCATGGAAGCTCCTAAGGCAGTCCTCAAGGAAATGAGAAGTCTTTAGCATCAATTATTGTGGGGTGGAAGCCCTCACAAACACATATGGGCTTTGATGAGATGGGACAAGATATGTAAATCGAAACTCCAAGGGGTCTAGACCTTAGAGACTCGAAGAATAACAGTAATGTTTTGGGAGCAAGATTCTGGTGGGGATGGGTCACCCATACCTCGAAACCTTGGGAAAAACTCTAGCACATAAAATATTCCTAGGACCTCCTGAAAAATTATCTAGTTCTGTTCAATGGGGAAAAACAAGGGTCACATATATGGTTGAATTCCTCCGTAGCAAAACTATCATCCAAGACCCTATTTTTTGGAAAATTAGAGATAGATAGGTGGTAGAATTTTGGGAATATTTATGGCAACAGATGCCCAAGTTATCCACTCAAATTAATACCCGGACAAGCCGGGATAAATGCATGGAACCAGGGCTTACCAAACTCAATCAATTCTGGAAGGTGGGGTCTAAGGAGGGAGAATACTACGAATGGAACCCACTCAAATGGTGAAACCATATATTCCTAGAAGAAGAAATACCTAGGATTAGGGAAACTATTCATGATATATGCATAAGAATACAATGGGGTACCGACAAACTAAGGTGGCGTTATTTGGAAAAGGGATTTTTAACACAAAGGAAGTATATTTAAGAAGGTCTGGAAGACAAACCCTTGGCCCAAAGTTTTTACCTTCCAATGGTTGGTTATACACTGAAGAATCCTAACTAGAGAAAACCTTAAAAAATGAGGCATGGCTGGCCCTTCCCAATGCCCCGAGTCAGAAATGTAGAATAAATTATATATAATCTACTTGAATCTTTCTCTTGTGCATCAACCCTCTAGGACAAGGGGGCAAAGATATTTTTCCACTCCAATCACATAATAGGTAATCCAAACCAAACCATTAGAGGCTAGGACCTCAAAGCCTTCCAAAATACCATTGTCAACTATATATGGTTCACTTTCCCGAGGTTCCTGATATGGGAAATTTAGAATGAACAAAATCGTAGTATTTTTAAGGACACAAGCACCACCTTTAAGGACGTTTGGATCAAGTTTGAATCTCATATTCATGAGACAGTTAAAGCCACTAAGTGGGATGAAAAGGACTAGGAGGTGAGAGGCATGGACAAAAATAATTTTAGCAGAATGGGGCATAAACAAAGTAGACCAAGGTTGGATCTAGAGGACAACTATAGTAGTAACTCTGGTTAGACTGGCCTTTTGGTCTCCTCCCTCGGCGGGTTCCTTCAAGCTAAATTTCGATGGTGCTTCTAAAGGTAAGCCAATATCTGCTAAGTTTGGAGGGGTGGTAAGCAACCAGGAAGGCATAATCATGTATATCTACTTTGGGTATATATGAAATGACACTAATAATGCAGTAGAGCTAGAGGGCCTTCTCTTCGGGCTCAATGTGGTTGTCCGTAAAGGCTGGGAGCCAACCATTGTCAAGGGGGACTCTAGGATCATCATCCAAATGGAAAAGAAGTTACAGAATGGACAATGTTTGTCCAAGGTAGTGGAGATATGGAGGTTGCTCTACAAGATGGAAAAACTAGAGTCCATGCTAAACAAACCTCACACGTGGACCTTTTTCCATGTCAAATAGAACAACAACAAGGTGGAGGACAACCTAGAAAATGTGGGGGAAAACGAGAAGCACAAAAACGAGGGACATGTAGTATGTTTTGAGCCCATGATTGGGTTAATCAATGCTCCCAACTGGCCATCTAGGACACTCAGTATTTGAGGGGGGAAGGTGGTGACACAGCTCACTCTCATGATATCCAAATTAGGTCCCACACGGAAGGTATGATATCGATCTAGAAAAATAATGGCCAATCTCCCACATGCGACAAAAGTTCCAATGGAAATAGTGCCCAAGTGAATGAACAATTACATCCCAAGTAGGATATGATGAGGAAAGGATACGACAATGTCCTTAACTAGAGGACAACATCTGCTAATCTAATGTGAAGTGAAGTAATCAGCGACAAAGATAACCCTACAACTTGATGAGAAGGATAGAATAATGATGAGAGTAATTAAGAAATGGAATGTTGGAAGAGATATAAATGCAAGGGATAAGTCTAGGCCAAAATGCAATTTCCATAGCATTATCATCTTTTTAGATCTTTTACGTGGTTAAGGGAGAATCTATGTGAGGAGGATAAGCCAACCCCTTGGAAGACAGTTATGGAACCCAAGGGGTAGAAATTAAAGAAGGCGGTGAGGAATGAGAAGGAAGTCAAGACCCCGAGGGTGACTCGTGAGCAGAAGAGGGCATATCAAGTGACTCTTTTCTTCCAAGACAAAAATCCTTTGACCATCCGAGGGGAAATTGAGCAAGTGGAAAATGATTTATAGGAGTGAGTGAAGGCCCTCAAGATAGAGGAGGTTAAATAGGAGGTGGTTGAATGGGTGCGAGACAACTGCAGGTCATTTGTATTCTTATGATCATATTATGGTTACCTATTGGGTAATTTAAGGACTTCTTTCCCATATCCTAATGGAATGAGAGAACAAGGTTGTTAAGGATGTTGACCCTGCTCATGCATGGAAGGAACACCATCAAGATTGTCGTTTAATGTAAAGGAAGATTGATATAATGGTGATCAAAATGGGTATTCAATTATAACCTCCCCCTACTTCAGGTTCTGGTGCAGACACTTCTACTCTAGGCATTAGTGTTCTAGGACTAGTTCCTAGAAAAGGAAGCTTTTCTACCACTGAGAATGATGATGGCAGCATTAGCACCAGTTCGGAGCGATTACACAGCCCATTCCATCCTTTGGAGCAGGCACATCCAAGGGGATTTGAATGCCTCCCCTAGTACTATGGTTTTTAGTTGAACTTTGCATCTTGTATTTCCATTTCCATGTCTCTGTTGTCTATCGGCTAATAATAGTTTAGAGTATAGTTGAAGGGAATATTTTCTAGGTTAATGTATGAAGAAAAGAGACTGTGTTTTGGTTAGCACCAACCGGTATCAGTTTTTCTTATTGTTGGCATTTTTTAGGATGATGGGCTATAAGGGATATTCTAGTGTTGAAAATCAGGATGTCAGGTTGTTTGTCTGTCGAAAAGGCCCTATGTTATGAATACATGTACTCTTTTTTGAAATAGTAATGTAATATCTTATTTACAAAACAAAATACCATTTAATGGAATTTTGTATGTTTTATATATACATGTGTGTGTTTATGCATGAGACTGATGGAAGTTATATGTAAATCATATACGTGATTGGAGAGAGAAGCAGCAACAGTAAGAGAGTGTGAACATATACAAGTTATAAAGGTGTGGGAGGCCAGAGAGAGGCGGAGAGACTTGTATCCTCAACCCATTACCAATCATACACAAGACCTCTTGAGGGTTTTCGGCTTCCTAAATTTTTATCGAGAGGGAACATCCCATAAGGGGATCTCATATTTTTTTATGCAACTAACTCGTCATTGTGATCAACATAGATCATCCTTTCAAATTGGTCATGGTTTGTGGTTTCAACCCACATAGGAGGACATCTACTTCATCATTGGTTTATCCACGACAGGGGAGGATTTTCTCCAATTCCTTGATGTCCCATTTGGTATCACAGTGGAGTCACTTTGATTACTCTCAAAGATATATAAATGATGAGGTCAATGACCCTACTCTTTTTCAAGTTTCTAAAGGATAGCTACGTATTTCTTCTTTTGGTACAAACGAGGTATGTGCCTCTCTGGTTTGCTTACGATGGTGGTGCACTCGACCACCAATGGGAAATGCATTAGTTTCACTCTATTATATTATGTTGATTATTTAGTGTAGAGACCTAGATGAATTAGGTGGTCAGCCATTTTTTTCAACAATTTTGTTTTTCTCTTGATCGATGTCGTGCACATTTTGAGCACGGGGTCAACTTCCTTTTTGCTTCAAATATTTTTTGTTTATTTTTTTAAAGTTTTATGGCCATGAGTTTATCATTTGAACATCACCCTCCTAGTTAAATGAAAAAAGTGTGATTCATATGTCGTAAGAGATGCTTCCCAAGAGGGGCCAGCTAGAATTCCCAATGAGAATCACACCACATGTGCTAGAGTTACTAGCCAACTATGATGACCATAAATTGGACCTTGTGTCATATCCTTATGCAGGGTTGGACTGGAAAGCATGTCATAACATATTTTTCACCCAAGATGATCAACTAGATGATAGAGGTAATATTAGTGCTATGTTTGAATTAATCTAGTTCCATTTTATTGTCTTACTTAATGCAAATGAAATTTATTATAGCGTTTTCTTTAAAATGTTTTATTAGATTGTTTAATGAAATTGTCTTATTATTGTTTTGTACTATATATTTTGCAGGAATTGGAACCTATGATGGGGAGGGGCCTCCACTGGTGCAAGCAGATGAGGATATGAAGGAGCTTGAGTTGCTTGGGTTTCCCAGACCTGTCTTGTGATGCAGGCTAGATGCTAGGTTTCGATAGGATGTGGAAAATAGGTTATCTGCTTTTTTATCTTGACAAAGATTCCACCATATATGAGTTCAGGAGATCATGCGATACCTCGACCTTGTAGAGTTATGGAGGATGCTTACTTGTGATATGAGGATTTTTATGCAGTATATAACTATTGCATCAAACCTTCTAGTTGCTAGGAGGGATGACCATTATAAATTTGAGGAGGGAAGTGATCCTCCTCATTCACCTCCTCTTACATCTCCTACTTCTCATCATTGAAATGATGGAGCATCAACATATCATCCACCTCCTCCTCCTCATAATGATGATTGACTAGTATTTCTTCTTCTACTCCCAGCTGTCTCACTAGCATCTCCTACTCATCCACAGGTTGACCTACCAACCTCTCCTCCTCACCAACCCAACCTTCCACCATCTCCTACTCCACCTATCTCACTTATAGACAACTCATCCATAAGTTAATTGACTAGCCTCTCCTCCTCACTGACCCAACCATCAACCATCTCCTACTCCACCCATCTCACTTCTAGATAGGATGGTCACAACTAGTGAGATCCATCATCATGGAGATATTGAATGTCTTTCTCTCCATGTTGTTTTTTTCCTATTAGAGGCATTGATGCCTCTAGTCTTTTTGGTGAATATGTCGATGCCTCTGGCTCTACTAGCAGAGGTAGTGATGCCTCTGGATCTCCTAGAAAAGGCAGCGATGCCTCTGGTTCAGGAGGTGGACCAACTATCTCATAGAATTTATTGGACTTGAGATGTATATTTTACATGTATCATGAGTTTGATATTATTGTTCATACACCCACACAATGCATTTTTTATGTTGATGTTGATGTTTATTTATATGTTGACGGTGATGTGTATGTGTGTAGAAGTTACATATGTTTTATAGGTGTGCTTGATGTATGTGTATGTTAGATTATGTTATCTATTTTTTTATGTGTATGTAAGATGGTTTGTATGTTTGATAGGTGATTATAGATGTGTATGTTAGATAATGTTTTCCAGATGTGTGTGATGGTTATGTTAGGTGTTTTTTATGTTTGTTAGGTGGTGATGATGATGATGGTATATTAGATGTTGTTAGGTTATTTCACATGTTTATCTTAGATTGTGTTAGGTGATATTAGATGTGAATTTTGATGTGTATGTTAGATGTGTAGGTTAGATGTGATTGTTAGATGTGTACTATCAAAAAAAAATCCTAAAATTTTATATTGTGTATAAAAATCATGCATATTAAATTGTGAAAAGCAACATGCATATTTATTTTGAAAAATTGTGAGAGGTGCTTGTTTTTTTTCCCAAACAAAAAAAAAAATCACAACCCAAATTTATATTAATTCAAAGGCCATATTGTTCATTAGTTATGGAAGACTTACATAAAAATATTTCAGAAGAAATATGCATATATGCTTTACATACTATCCATGTATGCTGTTAAAAATGTTTGCTTCATACACCAGATACATACATAGGTTCAAAAACAAGGTATTATAATCACTCAGTGCTGCAAGTGTATGAATATAACCACCAAATTTCCCATATAATGGGCATGTTCTAAAATAATTAGGGTCCTATATCCAACTCTGTGATGGTATCATTGTTGATCTCTCAAGCTAAAAAAGTTCCTTCCGCATGTTGCAATCCCTGCTTAGATAGTTGGTTAGCAAGATAATTCCTTTCATGGTAGATGTGTTTAAATGTGACCTCCTGGAAATGTACAAGAATCTTGACAATTTCTTCATAAATTGATTTAAGAAAAATATTCTCATGGGGCCTTTTGTGAGATAACTAGTCAATCATGAGAAGAGAATCGCCAAATACTTGGAGTTTATTGAAACCTATAAAGATATCAATTTTAAGCACCATCAATGTTGCAATAAGCTAAGCCTAATTGTTGGATGCCAAACCAAGTCCAACAGATAATTTGTAATAATGATTATCTTATATGTAGAGTAGCCCCCCAATAGCACCATTGCTAGGCCTTCCTTGAACAACACCATCAAAATAGCTCCACAGAAACAAATGCTTAATCTGAACATCAGGTAGTATATGTTTTGGTCTGTGATAGTGAACCTAAGGAAAATATTGAAGGATAGCAAGGCTCTAAGCAACATAAGCATGTGTAGGATAAGAATATCAGTAACAGAGTTAAATATTTGACCTCTTGGGTAGAAGGATTATACAACCATCCTTTGATTACCTCTTCAAACTCTTGTCCTTCCCAAATCAAGTATTTTCCTGAAACAACATAGACATAATTCCATATCTCAACAAAATAGGGGCAATTAATGAAAATGTGGTGAATGGAGTCTTCAGCTACATGGCATAGGGATATGCTAGGTCCAATACTCATAAATATAGAAAGATGATCCCAAACAAGGATTTTACTAACAAGAGTAAGCCATGGGAACAGAATATTCTTGAGTAGGCATTTTAATTTCCATATAGCATAATGCCACCATTTCGGCTCTGAATAGTCTTCTTCTTCCCTGATGATATGATAACTAATATTGGGATTACATTCCCCACCTTTAATATTTTTAGTCCACTAGATTGCATCCTCATGGTGATTAATGCAGATCTTACAGTCTTTTAGGGAACTAATAAAATTGGCCCAAATAATTTCCTCTTCCCCTATGATACCTATATGAGAAACAGTCAATCGTTCTTGATGAATAAGAGAGGATAGGGAAATATCTTGAATCTGGTATATATATATATATATATATATATCCCCTATCAATAAGATGCTCAATCATATTATTGGGTAGCCTATGAGCTACAGAACTGCCAATCCACACATCAAAACCAATGTTAATGGTCTTGTCGTTCCCAACAATCCAAGATACTCAATCACCAATAATGTCATATGCAAAGAACATATCCTTCCACATAATAGAGGCATTCTTTACACCTTTGTTAGTAGATATGATCCAATCTAGAATGATCAATGGGTGCAAATATTTTTGTTGAATCACTTTAGCCAAAATCCCAGAGTTAGTAAGAAGTCTCCATATACCTTTAGCTGTAAGCATTGTAGAGAAACAATGATGGTGTTTGAGCCCCTAGCCACAAAGATGTTTAGGTAGAGTGATATTTTCCCGTGAGACCCAATGAAATGGTTTGACATATTTTTCACGTATCCATGGAACCCAAAACTCAATTTACGAATATTATCCATGACCCCCATGGAATGTGAACAATCGTGGTCCAATACACAGGCAGGTCCTCTAAGACATATTTAAGAAGAATAAGTCTACCAGCTCTAATGGAGGTGTTTGTTTAAAAACATCAATGATAACTTCTTCCTTAGATTGCAGTAGTTGTCATATTGTCAAAATTAATGTAAACAATTTTGTAAACTCATATTATAAAATAAAATAGAGAAAGATTTCACATCTAATATCTTGATTATATTTAAATTAATTATTTTAAAAAAAATATTTTAATAATGCAATGCATTTCATTCCCTTATAACAAATATTTGTTTATACTAATTTATTGTGGACTTATAATTTACGTGTAATGCATCTTAATTTTACATGTAATTAAGCGAAAATCATAGTTACTCATGAAAATGGATTGTTATTATCGCAACCTTGAAACATGTTTTAATTAAATCATTAATAATAATAATGTCATTTCTATAACAATAAAACAATACAACAAAATGGTATTACAATGCAAAATGAAAATAAATGATGTAAGGTTGACTAAAACAATAATATACATGATACACACGGATTTGTATTTTTACAATATAAACCCTACAAACCATATGTGACCCTTGTCTATAAAATCTATAACCCCTAACAATTAGTAACTCTTAATGCTTCACCATAACCCTTACCTATAAAATGTTCAAATCCATGCCAATATCTCTAGTTTAAATGACATTGTTAAATATGTTGCAGGTCTTCATCTCTTATGAAATTGTAGGTGTTTACGAAATTGATTTGTAGATTTTATTTAGACTTGTAAATTTTGTGTAGCGATTTCCTTCAGTTTTGCAACATATAACATTATTGAAAAAATATAAATGTTTGTTGTTATTGCAATCATTTTTATTTCATCGGCCATATTTTAAAAATATAATTATATGTTGCACTACTACAAACCGAGGTCTACACACTACTATTTACTAAAATTAAAATATAATAATAATCATCATCATTATGTTAAACCCCTCAAATGTTTCATTCACACTTTATGCAATTAAAACCCCTCGAATGTTTCAATAACACTCGATGTAATCAAATGAGCTTATATAACTTTAGTCATTTAAATAGCATAAAATACCTTTTAGAAAATTGTAAAATAAGTTTGAACTAATAAAATTTGTCCTCTCTATTTGTACATTTTTGTTTTGAAAATTTCCAACATTTAGGTTCTAAATTAATGTACTTATATGAAAATATAATTTATATTTTGTAGGAGAAAAGAAGATCTCTGCATTATTAAAAAAATCAATTGTGTATAAACATACAACTTTTATAAACCGGGATAGATCCATCTTAAACCCGGATCTATCAAGCAGCGAGAGGGATCCAATTTCTTGAGGTGTAATTTTATTTTAATCTTAAACTCAAGATATTTGATGCCTCTCTTGCTTGATAGATAGTTGTAATTTTATTTTAATCTTAAACTCAAGATATTTGATCAATCTCTTGCTTGATAGGTTTAAGCTTTATTTTTTTATTTTTATAAACGGACATGAATTTTTTAAATTATTTTTCTTTATTTTTTATTTTATAAGCCAACATGAATTTTTTTAATTATTTTTCATAGTATTTTTATTTTTATTTTATAAGACAACATCAATTTTTTTAATTACTTTTTATTTTTGGTATTGTAACGTTACATTACCTTACGTGACAACATCTCCCTGATATGAGGCCATAGAGCACCTCGCTCCTCTCGGTGCAATAAAAAATATATATTCTATTGTTAACACACACAAATGTCCACATGGGTCTCTATGGTCAATGCAATACTTACATCATAATCATGTCATTATTTCCTCTGTTTTGACCTTCGCAATTAAATTCCCTCTAAGTTGGTCCAAATAATCATTATTCTTTCCCTCATAAATACAGGAAAGATGTGTGTTTATTGCAACAAAACCCCATTCTCTCAAAAAAGGATAAAAAATCCCTAAACTGAAAATGGGTCAAAAACCATGGATCAATTACCGACATTTATCAGATCACATTCATGGAATAAAAAACACTCCAAGAATATTTTGAAAAAACGCTCCTCGAAGATTTTGAATATGAGCAATCCTGATCTAGTCATTGGTGGATTTGTTGTTTTTGTTGGTTCGTGGAGAGCTTCAACAGTATCTATGAGTATACTCATGTGAAAGAGTCAAGAGAAATAGATCGTTGTGATAAAAATCCAAGAATATTATGAACCTGAGCATTCGGCTCTGGTCGTTGGTAGACTTGTTGTATATTAGTTGTTGCTTTTGCAGGATCGTGGAGAGCTTCATCAGTGTCTACGGGCCAGGTTCTTTTTTACAGGAATTTTGGACTCTCAAAAGTGATTTGTTATGAGCAGATCTTCGGCACTGGTTCAATGGTGGATATGGTCCATAGGATGTTGTAGTTTTGCAGGTTGTGGTGAGCTGCAGATTGGCTACCTTTTGCTAGAGGTTGTGAACCTACTTAGTTTTCAAGAAAACATTTGGATTATGATCAAGAAGTCCAGTTTCTTGATTCAATTCCTCTTTATGTGTGGGTGCTCTGTCCCTATGGCCTCAGGAGGGGGTCCTCCCTCTCCTCTTCCTCCAGAGATTGATGCATTCAAAATACTTATTGCCTCCTGTAGTAAGAGAAAGGGTATCCCATTGGTGCAGACATTTGTAAAGAAAGTAGGCATTCCTTCTATTGAAATTCCTGTCGAACAACCTTGCCCGACCACCTTGAACCTAGTTGAGTGTGGGAACATTGGGCAATTTACGGGTCTTTGTCTTTCTCCTAAGGCAATCGATGGATGGGTTCAGCAAAATTAGAGGCCTCTGGTTTCTGAAGGAATTCGTAATCATTTGATTGGAAGAGGTTATTATGTATTTGTATTTGATTTAGCTGATGATCAAGACCTTATATTTCGAAATGGTCCATATTTTATGGGTCCTCGGGGGCTTTATCTGAATAAGTGGACTCCGAACTTCGATCCTACCCAGGATGTACCTTCATTTGTTCCTGTTTGGGTTAGGCTTCCCCACTTACCTCTTCATTTTTGGAAATCAGAATCTCTGGAAACCATCGAGAATAAGCTCGGAAAGTATATCGCAAGGGCAGAAAGGAAAGAACAATATTCATGTGCAAGAATTTGTGTCGAAGTGGATTTAGAGATACGGTTGCCTTGGGTGATCAAGATAATTGTTGTTGAATGGTCACACATTCAGGAGCTTGATTACAAACAAATCCCTTTCAAGTGTCGTCATTGCCATGGATATGGCCACTTTGCTCGAAATTGTAAGAAAAAATCAAAAGAATAATTTGATAAAGATAATGCTGATCAATGTACACAAGTTCAGAAAGCAGGAACCTCCAAATAGGATAATAGAATGAAAGGTAAAGGAGGAAATATAGGGAATGGAGTCATTCCTGTTGAGAAAATATTTTTTAAACCTCAGGTTGTGGAAAAATATACCGCTTCTTCAAATCCTTTTGTTGTTTTAAGTCCTTCTGAAGATCAGAATTCTCCTATTCTTGAGGAGGGTGAAGTGCAACAATCTGATGTGCATAAAGGTGAAGGTGAAGTAATTTTATGGATACAAGAACAATATGGACCAGTACTCTTAGAAACTCCTTGTGTAGATACAATATTGCAGGAAATTTATAAATCACCCACATGTGGCACATCTTCTCCCTCTTATGCAGAAATTCTTAAGAAGAAATCAGGAGACACTTCTAGTTCCTCGAAAGAAGATTCAATAGAGCAATTCACTAAACAAGCAGGTAGGAAGTCTCAAAAGGAGGTCAAATAAGAAGAAGCTGAGAGGTTAAGTATGTAGGGTAGCCAGGATACAATAGAAATGTCAATAGGCAAAAGTAAGCGGAATAGACCCAAAAAGGGAGGGACAACCCCCTTTTTCTCAGGTAAATAATGCAGATCGTCTCTTGGAATTATAGGGGACTGGGAATCCCAATAAAATAGTAGCAGTCAAAGATCTATTAAGAATGGAACCCTCAAACATTCTCTTGCTCCAAGAAACAAATATAGAAGGGGAAGCTCTATTATCCTTAAGCAGATCAAAGTGGAAAAACAATGCAGGCATGGCAGTTAGTGCAAGGGGCACTTCAGGGGCCTTGCAACCTTATGGTTTGAGGACAAGTTTCTTCTAAAAGCCTCATTTGCTACCCAACATTGGATTTATGCAGAATTACAGCATATAACAAGTAATATCTCCATTGATCTTTTTAATCTTTATGTCCCAATAAATTTCATAGAGAAAAAAGTCTATTGGAATTCGCTGTCAGATTTTATGGAAATCCACTCTCCCCCAAACATTATAGTGGTTGGGGATCTCAATATTATTTTAGATCCTAATGATAAAAGAGGAGGATTTCAGGGCAGAGATCCTCTTCACCAGGTGGTGGAGTCTTTGATCCATGCCCGAGAACTTCTTGATTTAAAACCTAAGAAAGGGTGTTACACTTGGGCCAATAATAGAGTTGGGGCTGCCATAATTTCGGCTCGTTTGGATAGATATCTGGTCCAAAGCTCTTTGATGGATGGGAAAATTTTAATCTCTTCCAAAATTCTATCCAAGCTAACTTCTGATCACCATCCTATTTCCCTGTTGTTGGAAGAAGAAGAAAATCTTGATCCTATCCCGTTTGTTTTCAGTCCTCTTTGGATTGAGAGGGATGGCTTTTTGGAAATAGTGTCTCAAGCTTGGGCCTAGTCTGTATATGGATCCCCCAGCTATGTATGGGAACATAAACTAAAGCATACTAAATATGCCTTGAAAAGTTGGATTAAAACACCTCTCACAACTCCAATGAGTAGCAGGAAAGAGTCAGCGCGTGTTTTAGTTGAAATTCAGATAGGTATGGAGGAATCATAAATTTCTAAATCACATTTTGAGAATGAAAAGTCCACTCAATTAAATACTTTCATTTCCTTTCATGAGGAAGAAGAGCATTTGTATCTTAAGTCTCGTAGTCTCTGGTTGCAAGTTGGAGATAAAAATATTGTCGTCTTCCATAGGCAATGCAGAGCCAGCCTATATCGTAATCACATCTCATAAATAAATTCAAGTGAGGGTGAAGTCATTAAAGGTCAATCGCATTTACAACAGGCTTCTCAAACACACTTCCAACAATTGTTCCATGAGGACGACATCACTGATGATGTTGTGAATGCTAATTTCTTATCCAACTCTTTAGTCAGTGCTGAGGTTAATGTTGGATTAGTGAAACCTTTCTCTAAAAAATAATTTATGGATGTTATATGGGAAATAGAGCAGGGTAAAGCCCCAGGGCCAGATGGATTCTCTATCCACTTCTACAGAGTTTATTGGAATGTTATAAAATCAGATCTTTTCCGTATGATTTCAGCCTTTCTTAAAAAAGACAAAGTGGGAGGGTGCACTAACTCTACTTTCCTTGCTTTAATTCCAAAGGAAATTAATCCAGTATCTTTTGACAGGTTTCAGCCTATCTCGCTCTGTAACGCTTCATACAAAATTCTGGCCAAACTCTTAGCCAATAGACTTAAGCCTTTGTTAGGATTTTTAATTTTTCCTCTCCAGGGGGGGTTTGTTAAAGGCATACATTTGGTAGGTAATGTGATACAAGTGCAAGAAGCCCTCCACTCCATCTTTCAGAGGAAGGAGAAAGGCGTGATCATCAAGCTTGATATGAAAAAATCCTTTGATCGAGTTAAGCTTTCCTTTCTCTATCAAGTTCTTCTCTCTTTTGGTTTTAGTGTTGATTTTGTCAGTTTGATAAAATCCTGCATAGATGGGACCTGGATAGCGCCCCTTGTTAATGGTAGACCAACAGATTTCTTCCAAGCTTCAAGAGGACTCCGTTAAGGGTGCCCTCTATCACCTTTCCTTTATATCTTGATGGATGAATCTTTAAGTAGAAAGATTACATCAGAGTTGGTTACAGGTTCTCTCCCTGGCATTAAGGCAGCAAGAGGTGCGGATCCTATAAATCATGCCCTCTTTGCAGATGATTCTCTTCTTCTGGGAGGGGCATCCTTAAATATTGCTTGGGCTTTCAATGAAATATTACAAAATTTATGTTTAACTTCAGGAACTCTAATTAACCAAAAATAAGAGTGTTGTATATGGCTAGAATGTTGACCATCTGTCAATTCTCCGAATAGTTCGTTCCTTGGGCTTCTTTAGTTTTGACAAGTGGGATAAGATCAATTATTTGGGCCTTCCATTAACCTTGGTACCAAGCCCTCCTTTGCTTTGGCTGGAAGTGATAAGTAAATTAAAAGCAAAAATAGTATCCTAGGATGGCCAATGGTTAACAAAGGATGGGAAGTTGATTTTGATTAATGCGGTCCTTTCAGCCCTCCACGTCTTCCAGTCCTCTCTGCTCCTTGCTCCCAAGTCAATCACAGCTCATATCTCCAAGCTTCTTCGGGACTTTATTTGGAAGGGTGGAAAAGGTAACCAGAATAAAATGCATCCTAGTAAGTTGGGATATTCTCAAAAGATCAATTACAAAAGGAGGATTGTAGATTCGTGATCCTATATTGGCAAATATGGCGTTGGGAGGTAAACTCATTTGATAGTTGTATGAAGATAAGAACCATCCGGTAAGTAATATCTTCTGGATGAAATACCTAAAAGGACGTTCTTTGAGAAATTTAAAAACTTCAAATAACCCCACAGGAACAGCAATCTGGAACTATGCAAAAGAGGAATCGATAATATTAATCAACAGCTCTATAGAATCCTCGACAATGGGAAGAGGATTTTTTTGTGGGAAGATAATATCTTAGGACATCCTCCTATTTCCTCTTTAATCTTGTTAGAAGAGATTAAGTTTTGGTTAACCAATAAAGGCCTTCTTCGGTTGGCTGATATTTGTCTTTGGGACAGCGCTGGGAATTGTTAGAAGAACAGGACCACAGGGCAATAACAATTATACAGTTAAATCAATAAACAAGATGCAAAAACACATTAAACATTACAGAGAGACACAGATATAACGTGGTTCACCCAAAGGATGGGCTACGCCCACAAACAAATTTTCCAGTCCTTTTATTTCAGTCCAGAAAGATGAAGGGATACGCCCTGCAGCAAAACCGCTGCACTTCCTCTTCACGCTCTCACAATCTCTCTTCCAGCACAATACAATTCCCACATCCAGTACAATACAGTACCCAGTACCATACAATGCAATTTACAATGGAGCCTCCTCAAGCCTTATAAAGGCTTAATCACATGCAAAACCATGGGACAATACCATGGGCTACAACAAACCATGTGCCCAAACCATGTGCTAGACCTAACCACCTTTGACTCAATCCCGAGTCAAGGTTAACACATGCAATACTATGGGACAATACCATGGGCTACAAAAAACCATGTGCTAGACCTAACCACCTTTGACTCGATCTCAAGTCAAGGTTAACCCTAACAATCCCCCCTTTAAAATTGACTTGGAGTAATCACCAACTCCCCTCAAGTATTTATCGAGGAATCTTACATACACACCCCTATCACCTAGGTCTGTCTCCCAACTTTACCGGTGAGTTACCAGGGGTATGCATGCCTTACCAGGTCTTACAGCCATATGCCCATTTACATGCAAACCGCTCCATTACATTTTTTTGTGCCTTCATGGTGACTAATCACAGCAACTCTACTGCTGCTGCACTTGCTGGACCTTGGAATTGGAAAATTTCTTCTTTTCACCTTCATGCTTTAAGGCCAACAGAAAGCAAGCAGGAACTCAATTTCTCTCTGGTTACTCCCTTTGTCAACATGTCTGCAGGATTCTGGCTAGTGTGAATCTTTTCCAGTTTTAACAGTTCTTCATCTAGAACAGATCTTATGAAGTGGTACTTGATTTCTATATGTTTAGTCCTTGAATGAAATACTGAGTTCTTTGCAATATGAATGGCACTCTAGCTATCACTGTACAGCCTACTATTCTCTTGTTTATTACCCAATTCTTCCATGAACCTCTGAAACCAAATCATCTCCTTACTAGCCTCTGTAGCAGCAACATACTCTGCTTCCATTGTTGAAAGTGCAACAACCCGTTGCAGTTTTGAAATCCAACTTACTGTTGTTCCACCTACAGTGAACACATACCCTATGGTGCTCCTCCTATTGTCTTTATCACTAGCCATATATGCATCAACATATCCCTGTAGAACAGTGTCTGAACCTCCAAAACATAATACATGAGAAGTGGTACCTCTCAAATACCTGAGAATCCACTGTACTGCTTTCCAATTCTCTTTACCTGGATTATTCATATACCTGCTCACAACTCCCACTGCATGTGCAATATCTGGTCTTGTGCACACCATGGCATACATCAAGCTCCCAACTGCTGATGAATAGGGAATCTTGGACATGTAATCTATCTCTTCCTGTGTCTCTAAATACATATGCTTGCTTAGTTTGAAATGGCTTACCAAAGGTGTGCTGACTGGTTTTGCATTCTGCATTCTAAACCTCTGCAACACCTTTTCTATGTACTCACCTTGAGACAATGTCAATTTGCGATTTTTCCTGCCTCTTGTTATTCTCATACCAAGGATTTGCTTTGCAGCACCCAAATCCTTCATCGCAAATGATTTAGCTAGTTTTCTTTTGAGCACATTTATATCCTGCATGTTAGACCCTGCAACAAGCATGTCATCCAGATACAATAACAAGATAATATATCTTTCGTTATCTAGCCTCTTGAAATAAACACAGTGGTCAGAATGACATCTATCATAACCTTGTTCTGTCATAAACTTATC
>LPNX010138296.1:119940-198093 GCA_001517045.1 Pseudotsuga menziesii
GAATTGAAGTCATTTTAACAAAAGGAGAAAATATTTCATCAAAGTCTATACCTTTCTTTTGTGCAAACCCCTTTACAACAAGTCTAGCCTTGTACCGCTTCTTTCCTCCATCTTCTTCCTTCAACCCGTAAACCCATTTATTCTGCAATACCCTTTTTCCTGCATGCAACTTAACCAGATCCCAAATCTGGTTTCTTACCAATGAGTCCATCTCCTCATCCATGCCTTACTCCCACTTCTTTCTTCTTCAAAACATTCTGGCTCACCAGAATCAGTCATCAATAAATAATACAGTGAAGGAGAGAATCGTTCAGGGGGTCTACTTAACCTGGTAGACCTTCTTACAGTTGCAGGATTTTCAGGTACCTGCTGCTGCTCTTGATTTTCTGGTGCTTTTGGAACTTCATTTTCTTTGATTTCATGAAGCACTGTGTACTCTATGTTTTCCTTTTCTTCTTTCTTTCCCTGCAACTGATCTTTGTACATGACCTTTTCATTGAATACTACATCTCTACTCCTAATGATTTTGCGATTTTTAAGATCCCATAAGCGATAACCAAAATCATCAACCCTATATCCAATAAAGGTACATTTCTTGGATTTAGCCTCAAGCTTTGTTCTATCATCTTTATCAATATGGACAAATGCTTCACAACCAAAAGTTCTTAGAAATGAGTATTTTACCTGTTTACTTGTCCATGCCTCCTCTGGAATTCCACCATCCAAAGCGCTTGAAGGCCCTCTGTTTATTAAATAAACAGCAGTGTTTACAGCATCCACCCAAAACTGTAAGGGCAACCTTGCATGCAATCTCATACACCTTGCACGCTCCATGATCGTTCTGTTCATCCTTTCTGACACGCCATTTTCTTGGGGTGTTCCAAGGACTGTCTTCTCTCTGTGAATCCCATTGTGTGAACAGTAACTATCAAACTCCTTGCTGCAGTACTCGCCTCCATTATTAGATCTGAGACATTTCAACCTTTTTCCTGTCTCATTCTCAACCAAAGATTTCCACTTCTTAAAAGTATCAAACACATCAGATTTATGTCTAATGCAATAAACCCAAGTTTTTCTAGTTGCATCATCAATAAAAGTAACATAATAACGAGAGCCACCAAGAGATTGTACCTCAGCTAGTCTCGATACATCTGTATGGACAAGCTCTAACTTTTCACTCTTCTTTTGTTTCCCAACCCTGAGAAATCTAACTCTCTTCTGTTTTCCATAAACACAGTTCTCACAAAATTCCAAACTTACCTGCTTCAGATCTGAAAGCAGTTTCCTTGAATGGAGAATCTGCATCCCCTTCTCACTCATGTGGCCAAGCCTATGATGCCACAATGTTGCACCTGTTTCTGTGGAAGCTACAGAAATAGAATAATCAGTTTTATGAGGACATAAATATAACGTACCTATCCTATTTCCTTTTGCAATTACCATTGATCCTTTAGTTACCTTCCACCACGTTTCTCCAAATGTAGACAAACAGACGCCATCTCCCAACTGCCCTGTTGAGATCAGATTTCTTTTCATAGCAGGAATGTGCCTTACATCCTTTAGCAACCAGTCATTTCCATTATTTAGTTTAATCCGTACCTTACCCTTTCCAACAATTTTACATGGTTCGTTCATCATCCCCCAATAACACATGCCAGCAAATCACCTTGAACATAATCATAAAAGAATTTCCTATGGGGTGTAGCATGACATGAAGCCCCTGAATCTACTACCCAGTAATCACTAGTATTATCTAATGCAAGAATCAAAGCATCTTGTAACACATCACCTGCTACATTTGCTTCCTAGGTAGTCTCTTGTTGCCTCTCACCTTTCTTCTTTGGTGCTCTGCAGTCTTTCTTTAGATGTCCTTTCTTACCGCAGTTCCAGCATTCTATTTTTCCGAATCTAGACTTGGATCTTCCCTTTTTAGACTTGCCGCGATTTCCTGGGCTCCTTCCTCTCTCTTTCTGTCTCCCTCTGCTCTCCATGGCCAATGCATTACCTGATGTCTCACCTGTGCTTTTCCTTCGCATTTCATCACTAAGAATAACACTAACAACATCATCAAACTTAAGAGTGCTTGAACTAGGGACAGAGTTACTTACAGCCATGACCAAGCCATTCCAGCTTTCTAGCAATGAGCACAAGATTAGAAGAGCCCTAACCTCATCATCAAAGTTCACTTTTACAGAACTTAACTGAATGGTAAGTGTATTAAACTCATTTAAATGGTCAGCAACAGATCCACTTTTCGACATCTTCATATTAAATAAACGCTTCATTAAAAATACCTTGTTAGAAGCCGAGGGTTTTTTGTAGAGCTTACTCAATGCGCTCATCGCACCCTCTGTTGTTATTTCTTTTGAAATATTGAAGGCCACTGACGAAGCTAGGCATAGCCATATTGTTCCTAGTGCCTTTCTATCAAGAACCTCCCATTCTTCATCCTTCATAGCCACTGGCTATTTTGCTTTTCCGCCCAACGGCAGGTACAGATCTTTCTGGTACAGATCTTTCTGGTACAGATAGTCCTCCATTTGCATCTTCCATAACTGATAGTTTTGGCTGTTAAATTTATCGACCCTAAACTTTCCTTCTTCCGCCATTGCTCCCACTCGAACCAAGAACCCTTCTTTCCTGCGAGTTTACAAACCAAATAGACCTTTTGGCTCTAATACCAATTTTTAGAAGAACAGGACCGCAGAGCAATAACAAGTATACAGTTAAATCAATAAACAAGATGCAAAAACACATTAAACATTACAGAGAGACACAGATATAACGTGGTTCACCCAAACGATGGGCTACGTCCACAAACAAATTTTCCAATCCTTTTATTTCAGTCCAGAAAGATGAAGGGATACGCCCTGCATCAAAACCATTGCACTTCCTCTTCACGCTCTCACAGTCTCTCTTCCATCACAATACAATGCCCACATCTAGTACACACATCCAGTACAATACAATACCCAGTACCATACAAGGCAATTTACAATGGAGCCTCTTCAAGCCTTATAAAGGCTTAATCACATGCAAAACCATGGAACAATACCATGGGCTACAACAAACCATGTGCCCAAACCATGTGCTAGACCTAACCACCTTTGACTCAATCCGAAGTCAAGGTTAACACATGCAATACTTTGGGACAATACCATGGGCTACAACAAACCATGTGCTAGACCTAACCTTTGACTCGATCTCAAGTCAAGGTTAACCCTAACAGGAATTGAGTAGGTTGGTCCTTTCCTGAGATTCTAGATCATCTAATCTCCCAAAATAAATTGCTTCTTACATCTCTATCAGGTCTTGCACCCGTTCATTTCTCTTATAAAGATAAATGGGGTTGGAGTCGATCTAGAACTTATTCAGCTACTCAAGGCTTCTTTGAATTACAAACTCCTCATGTCTCTAGTCTATCCCCTGTGCACTGGAAATCTGTCTGGTCTTCAGACATCCTTCCCAAGGTGAACTTTTTCACATGGTTGCTCATGCATAAAAAGGTACTAACATGTGAAAATTTGACTAAATGTGGGTTCCTTGGACCGTTTAGGTGTTGTTTCTATAACTCTACCTACGAAACGTTGGATCACATTTTCATTGACTACGTTTTCACTCAAACGGTGTGGGATTTGGTCCTTAAAGGTCTAATTGTATCTCTCCCTGCTCAAATTGTAGTCATCCCTCTCTACACCTCCTAGAAATAACGGATTACAGAAATGAGAGACAAAAACATTGAATGGATCAAACTCTGGCAAACATTTTTGAAATGTATTTGGTGGAAACTGTGGCTAGCAAGAAACGAATGGATTTTTAATAATAAGACTACGACTCCCTTGATCGTGGCAAGTAAAATCAAAATGCTCATTTCTGTATCATCAAGTAATTTGGCCTCTCCTTCATCTCTGTCTTCGGAGGTTTTAGCGTGGATGGGATCATGTTTGTTGGGATTGAGAAGGTCGGCCTAATCCAAACCCATGTGTTCTCCCTCCTTGCGTGTGTGTTTTAATGCTGCAGCATTTAATGAATGGTGGAAAGAGATCCTCTTCAGCTACTATATTTTTTATGGTGCATCCAAGGGGAATCTAGGATCACAGGAGCTGGGGGTTTGATTATTTCACCAGACAGATTGATTCAATCTTGTTTTAGTTGGAGACTTGGAATTAGCTTGAATAATCAGGCAAAAATTTATAGTCTCCTTAAGGTGTGTCAGATAGCAAAGGAGAACGTCTATAAGTCAATTCAGATTTTTGGAGATTCAGAGTTGTTGATCAAATTATTAAATTCAAAAGATCATTTTAATAATTATGCTTTGAATAAATCTCTGCTCAGAATCCGAAATACATTGAAAGAGTTTGAAAGTGTCGCATCGTTCCATATTCTATCAGAGCTAAATAAAAATGCAGATGCTATGGCAAATAAAGCTTGCCTGTTTTCACAAGGAAACCTCGGTATCAATGGAAAACCCAGCAAATTTCATCCAATTCCTTAACAGAGTTTCAAAAAGTTGTGATATGTCTATCTGGGAGATACATTCTCAAACTGTAAGAATTTGTAATGACTTTGATATTCTCGAATTTTTTCTACTGCTCTTTGTGTAATTGGTTGATTGGCATTTGCTAAATCAGACCTCAATTCCTTCATAAAAAATAAAAATTATCTGTTTGAGTTATAAAAAAAACCATGGACCAATACCATGGGCAACATAATCTCAGATCGTCCTCTAAATACATTGGAATGTCTCCCCACAATCACTTTGGTCAAATTTTCAGTCACTTTTAGTCACACTTTTGTCATACCTCTTGACACTCTCACACCTTTTTCCCTTTTTAGCCTCATCTTTCCACATCACATTGTATGTTGATTTTACTCCATACAACTCTTGATTCCATTCATGTTGACAACCCTTGTTGGAGAAAATCGAAGAACCGGATTATAGAATCCCTTAGACCAACTCCTCAAACGTCTGCAGTGTCCCATTTATAAAGGTATGATCACTTGCACTTATTTTTCTAATTAAAAAATCTAAAATATATTGTTTGTTTATAAGCCAAGTTGAATGTTTTCACTTGCATCAGAACTCTACCTCTAGATCCCTTTGATTTAAGGTAGGTGTTTTCACTTGCACCAGAACTCTACTTGCACCTTTTCAGTCATAAGGCGTGACCCAGGTCGCACCTTTTTCCTCAATAAGCATGACCTAGGTCACACCTTTTTTTCAGTTAAGTGCAACCTAGATCCAAAGTACATATTGCTCTTTGTTTTCCTTCCAGAATGACTCGGTCGCTTCTATGACCTTGTTTTATGTGATTTGTCGCGAAAAAACCCCTGTTAAGTGCGACTTATGTTTTTTCGGTTTTTTTTTGTCTTGGTCATGGATGTTTCGTAGTCTTGTGCGACCACGACTGCATCTGTTCCACTGACAATTGCGACCTGCCGATTTTCCAACTGTTTAAGGTGTTTTAGATCCATTCCAGACCCTATCTATGTTTTTCCCCTTTCCTGACTGTATTTTTCCAAATCTGATTGCTTACAACCCCTTGGTGTTTTTGCAGTCCCCATTGGCTTATATTTGATCCTATCATGGTTGAGCTTGGAAGTTGGAACCCCCCCGTGTGTTTCCTACACATTATAGAGTTCCTAGTGTGCTTATTTCCTTACATATTTTATTTCATCTAGAAATATTAGTTTTACTTGTTGAAAAGCATTTACTTTACGGTAATGTTATTTACTTTTCAGCATATTAGTCTCTGGCAGAGAGGCCTAGTTTTTAGAGATCACACTCCGTTTGTGTACATATCTCACACCTTAATCTAAACGCTCGGTCCATGACCCCAAGCTGAGCCTAAAATTAACCTTAACTCAACCAACATTGTAACCTCACTTGAGGACCAAAACAATATTGTAGTTAGGTTGGGACACTAGGGATAGGCATCCAAATAACCCCCCTTTGTCACATACATCTGAGACCTAGTTGTTTTCTTCTAGGGAACCAAAATACTCTAGTATTTGTTGACACGGTCACAACCATTTTATTGGGGGGGCTCCCGCTCTGTGGGGGTAAGATGTTGGTTGTGGAGCCTAATCTTCCCGATCCAAAGATATTATTTGATCGTGTTTGTAACCCAGTTGTATTGTACACTCATTCCCCCTGCCTTGGGGATTGGGGCAGCGCCCTCAAGGTACGAGGGTTCAGGGGAAGTGCTCCCGAGAAATGGGGGTTTAGGGGTGGAGCCCCTGAGAAAAAAATTTGGGATGTGTGTTGGCCAACAATATTGCGGACCCATGGTATTGGGTTAACCCTAGAATTTTCCCATATTATTTCCCCTATAAAAGAAAGCATTGTAAAACGACTGAGTATGGTATTGTATTGAATTGGAAGAGAGACTGTGAGAGCGTGAAGAGGAAATGCAACGGTTTTGCTACAGGGTGTATCTCTTCATCCTTCTGGACTGTAATAAAAGGACTGGCAATTTCTTTGTGGACGTAGCCCATTGTTTGGGTGAACCACGTTATATCTGTGTCTCTCTGTAATGTTTTAATGTGTTTTGCATCTTGTTTATTGCTTTAACTGTATATCTATTATTGCTCTGCAGTCATGTTTACTAACATAAGCCACAACGAAGGGATTCCAGAAGTTTGGGTGGAATACCGCACTCCACGATGTATGGAATGCTATATCTTCATAGTCATCCTTGTGCATGTTGGCCTCCATACCAAATGTCAAGGACCAAAGGCTTGAAGTGTTAGGAAACCATCTTGAATGTGTCATGAATGAGGTAACCTAGTTGCTAGTCTCTTAGGGATGTTTTACCTGAGGTCCCTCTCAGTAGTTATATTCTCTTAGCCTTTTATTCTTTCATTTCATATTGTTTGACTGTGGATTTCATCACCTAACAGAGGATGTATTTGTGAGGGGCTTCCATCCAATAGCTAGGATATTGCTAGCACTTATACCCCATATCTTAGTGCATCATTTTATTTATAAGTAGTGTTGCTTGTTGTATTTCTAGCATCTTTTGTTAGAGACTCTCCTGTTGTTACACATTGTTGTAGTTCCATTTTAGATATTGCTTTTTGGCTCATGTGCCACCATCTATCAGCTCTCATTCTGCACACTCAGTTGCAGTTGGATATTTTAGCTTGCGGTTTCCATCCTTGAGCCTTCATTCATCATAAAGCACACCATCACATCATCATTTCTCCCCTACGCTACTCCCATAGACTTAGAGGGCATCCCCCTCACTTCGGTTGCTTGAACCGCCATCATGGGATCCATATTCGGCGACGTTCACCACCTTCAGATCCATATACTACCTCTGAGTCAGATTCATATTCTTCCCAATCNGGCATACCCCTCACTTCGGTTGCTTGAACCGCCATCATGGGATCCATATTCGGCGACGTTCACCACCTTCAGATCCATATACTACCTCTGAGTCAGATTCATATTCTTCCCAATCCAAGCCTATATTTTTCACTGCCCCATCTAGCCCCATAGTTGGTGCACCTCTCAACCCCTTTCTTAGGTGGATTGTTGATAGTGGACCGGTAAACACCCCACTCAACATCCTAGGTATCCCTTATGTTGGACCTATAGGTCATGGTCCTAATGGGCCCCACTTCACCACACACAATATTGTTGGTTCGCTACCCACTAGTAGTGGCCCCACTCCATCCACCATGGTTCACACCACTCCTAAATTCATGCATGGGGGCATTGGCCCTTCTACCACTATTTAGGCTATTCACACCACTTTAGTGACTACTTCTACTGTCGGGAGTCAGCCCTACCAACCCCCATTTTCCTGCGGTAACTACATGCATGTCAGCCCCAACACCATTATTGGCCCTCCCACATCTAGGCTAGGTCCTAGTCTTCCATTCATGGCTAGTCTCAACTTACCTGATTTGGAGAGGTTAACAAATGACCCCATCCATCACAACCCATTGTGGCCTCCCATGCCTACCAAACTCCCTTAGGACATCCCTAAGTTTGAGGGAAAGGAAGGAGAAGACCCTCATAATGGCCAGATGGTAGGATTTGCATCCCCTCCAACTTCTCTCGCCTACTACCCACCACTTGTGCAACCTACTCCTACTCTGGCCTCGACTCCTCTTGTTCCTCAAGGATAGGTCTATGCTCAACAGAACCTCCCCAATCAACCCACCCCCAATAATCAAAAAGGGTAGGGAATAAGACAAAGAAGTAGGAACCAGGGAAACAACCAGCCTCAAGGAGGCAGCCAACAACCAAACCCTCCTAACAACAATGGGGCAAATGCCCCTGTACAGAACCCCCAGCATCCACCTAGACTTGGTAAGAACCCTTAACTACAGACTAACCATCTATATACCATTTGTGATGGTTATGGCCATTACACACACCAATGCCCCTAGATGCATTGAGTCCACCACCTATTACAAGCTAAAAATCAACATGAAATGCGCGTGAAACCAATTCTTGTGCTCTAGCATAGCCAAATCCAGCACCACAAGGTCCTTCGCCTATGGTGTTGCAAAACTTATTACCAAATCAAGGTATGGTTGCAACCCAACTATTCATACAACAAAATAATGCAACCACTTCTTCGAGTCAACCCATAGATCCTCGTGTCCACCGTCTTGGGACAATATTGCCTGACGTCAACTTACAGACTAGATGAAACCAATATGGCTCCACCACATTAATCCCTCCATTGCATCTACCTCCACTTCTCTCAATATTTCCTTACATTTGTCGATACCCCCCATGAACGTAACTACCAAAGTCCCTAGGTTCCCTTTGTGTCCCATTGCGAACAACTCCACTACTAGAGCCGCTCTCAATTATAGTATTGTCTATGACTTGGCTCAGTCTCCTCTTCCATGTCCGCTCTGGAAGCTCTGAGAACTTGTCCTCCACAACGTAAATCCTTATTATCTACTTTAGGTGTTTTTGACCCCTCTGACTCCAGGTTGATCACTTTCGACTTGGATCAAGGATAACCTCTGATGCCATCATTCGTAGCCTTCGAAGTTCCTAACACCATTCGAAATTTGGTCATTCATTGATGTATCATCGATGAGGGTGCATCCACTTGTGTTATGTCAACCTTCATTTGGAAGAAGTTAGGATCCCCAAACCTTCAACCATCAACCACCTCCCTACATGCTTATGATGTTCATGCCTCCTAGTCACAAGATGTTCTCATGAATGTCCTTATTGAGTTTGCAGGAAAAATTGTGTTGATTGACATCGAGGTTGTGAACGTCTAGCTAGATTATAACCTTCTTCTTGGACGTAGTTACATGATCCATTTCTTGCACTGGATTCCAACTCATGATGTTCCCCCACGATGGGAAAATTGTGACCATTGACCACTTGATGTACTATGGTCCCAAAGGACCGGCCACTCCGACCATGTCCTCCCCACCATCGATACCACCATTGATAATGTATCCATCCCCTCCCTATCTATCATTGTTCCGAACTTGTTTACCTATGCCCCTTTGACTGACATCTTTTTGTCCCTCTATGACTGAAATATCGTATGTGTGCACCATCACATCCGATAAACTTCTAACCTCATCACAGCCTCAGTCGCATCCCCAACCATAGACCGCACCCACCCCCAGTATTTGTTTGGGGAATTGTTGGGGTTCATTTCCCATACATACCATCCTGTTTCTCTTTCCCCCCTCTGGAATCATGAGTAAACTAGTCATGGATACTCTTAACTTTTTGGGATTAACTTTGGGCATTCCAGTGTGGTACCTCGATCCACCCAACCCCACCCCGACATCACAAATTGTGTTGACGCTAGTCCAACATATTGATACAGTGTCACATCCACCTCCTGGTACATAACCAACTATTCCTTCATCCATCCTTGTCTAGGCAAGGGGGCATAGCTCCTTGCTGACTTCGAAGGTCGCCTCTTGAATAATTCTCGTAATGGGCTCTACCTCAAGAGATTCTATGCCTAATCTGACCAACCTGATTACCCTTGTATTCATAGTTTTTTCTTTCCTGTTTTGCATCATTTTTACCACGAGTCTCATAGTTCATTTCCTTGGTTGTTCCAGATGGATCCTACCTCGCCCTCCTATGTTGGTTTCGTTGATGGCACAAGTAGATGGTCTCCTAATCTCGCCTTGGATGTGTGGGTCATTTATTCCCTGTCGCACGAGTTGATCCATATCAACGAAATGTGTGCTGGTATTGCTACCAATAACCAGGATGAGTACGACATTGTCATTGGTTTCCTAACCGCCTCCCTTCACTTGGGTATTCGTCGCCTTAATGTCTTCCTAGACTCTCAGTTCCTTGTCTCCAGGTTGAATAACTACTACCAGGTACGCAATCCCTGCCTCTTTAGAAATTTCTTGCGCACTAGTCAATTGGTTAGACATTTAGAATCCATTTCATTCATGCATGTTCCCAGAAATCTCAATAGTGTAGCAAATCAAATGGCTAACAACATTCTAGAGTGGCACATCAATCACTGCATATAGGAAATAAAATGCATCATGCATCATCATATAGTCATGCATACATAGGTCATATACATCATATAGGCATATTCATAACCATAACAAGAGACTCATAAAACACATAAAAATACAAAAAATGTGCATCCATGTGCATCCATATCTTAATATCATAATCACTTTGGTCTCTCCAAACAAGTACAAAAAAGAGAAGCCTCACAAGCTTTCTCATCCAATAATACATATAATACGAAAAAATCCCCCATGCTCAAATGCATTGGGGGGGAACACCAAATGCTGCTAGTCTGAGTCTGAGTCCTCTAACTTTGTCTTCTCCTCAGTATCATTCACATCATCCGATCTGTCATCCTCCATCGACACATCTCCTTATGGTGTTGCTTTGACATACTCAGCAGCCACCCTTATCGTCCTCATTAGAGTGATCCACTCTGGAGGAGCTCGACAACATGCGGCGATCAAGTCGTCATCTAGATACTGCCATCCATCATCAATGACTCCCTCCAGTAGCCTCTCCACATCCAGCCGCACTGAGTCTAAAGTAGCACTTTGTCGCCTCCTCTTCCCATCAGTAGGTGGATCTAATCCCTCCACCCTACCCCTATGTCACCGGTATCCCACTGGAGGATGTTGTCCCATGTCTACACATGTACACCATGTGTCATTAGCATCAATCACAAGTATAATATAGATACCACTATGCTAGTAAAGCACAAAGACTCATGTATACATACCATCTAGTCCTTAGACCTGTCCAGGAGGTCGAGGCATCTCTAGATCTCCCCAGTAGTCCATGCCTGCATATGGATAATCCTCAATGAGGATTGAAAGCTTCCGCCACTACGTAAATAGATCCCAGGTGAAAAAATAACCTACTAGACCACCTCCCTCCCAAATCATCATCTCACAACATTGCCTCATACGAAGCTCGAGTGTTCCCCCCTTGTTTATAGGCCTCCATTTGGTCAAATTCTTCTTTTGTGCGCCATAGAGTCATTCGGCATCCATTTTTCATGTCGTTCGCACCGATGAGTTCAGTTTTTTGTGCTCTACCCACCTATGGGACTCATGTCTCATGCTCTCCCTACTTTTTGGGGGCCATTTTCCAAACTTACCTTGTTTTATGTGTCATCGAGCAAGTCGAACCCCTTCTATATTAGCATGTTCATGATCCCTCCGCTCCATCCATACTGCAAACTTTGTGTTATTTCACCACCATTAATCGTCCCACAAGGAGGACCCACCAGTTTTTCACTATTATGTTTTCTCCCCATCATCCATGATCCAAACATCACCTATTTTGGGACATTGAACACTTCCTCCTTGTTTTACTGACCATTTCAAAGTTTCTACTAAGCTCTTTTTTTACTCAAAGAATTGAAAGATTGTCGAGCAAGATTTCTTCCTTGCATGCCTGTTAAACTATTTGAAAGGGCATCTATGTGGTATCATTTATCCCTATTTTGGAATATGTAGACCAATTAAAGGAAATGACCACCCTATCACCTTCTTGATAGGAATGTTTCCCATTGTATCCTTTTATGTTTTTTTAGACATGGGGACCGTACTCTACAAAAAAACTCACTTATAAATTGTACTTAAGCTCTTTTCTAGCCCTCTCATAAAGAAACTATTGCCAAGCAAACTTGGTTCAATTCATGCTCGTAAAAGTATTTGAATGATCGTTCAATCAGTATAGGTTTATCCTTTTTCAGCATGGTTGGACTACGTACGAAAAGAAGTCTATTTGCCCCTTTCAGCTGGGAGAATTCTCCTTTGTACGCTTTTATCCTTTTTCAGGCTTAGGAGACTAGTGTATGAAAAATACACCTATTGGAGTCTTCTTCATGTTTTTAGACTCTCTAAACATGAAAACACCATTGAGAATTTACCATCTTGGGATCGACACAAATCCACAAGACAATATCATACTTACCATACTTCTATCCCTTCTTCGAGCCCCTTAAACTATGAAGAAGGCCCAAATGGTTCCTCTCAGTGCCCACCTATATTTCATATAGTCTCACATTATGGAAACATTCCCCCCATTGGGTCACCTTTTTTCATAGTACTCTACAATGAGTCTCCCTTGTATCCCCTGGATATCACTTGTCCAATGCCTTCCGCAAGTATCTCCCATTACAGACATCTCCCTAGTTCCACAACCATGATTCCCTCCCATGAGTCAGTGTCTTCTGCTATCAGGTCAAACCTGTTGTTATACTCTGAACAAAGGATGTTCGAGTCCCTCATACTCCCCTACCTATGTTCCCCATTCAGTGTCTTGATCCCATTGTTATTCCATATCTCTGGTTGACCCCCTTGTGATTCTATCAAGGAAACCTCATTTACTTGGTAGTTGTAGGTCTCCCTCTGTTGATGTCAACACATCTATTCCAGAGGATAGACCCATAGGTCCTTGTATCTTGGTTTCCTCCACCTCGTTAATGAGTTCCTTGGACCACTTAACATGAATCCTTAGTGCCTTTTGGGTTGGTTGTGTTGATTTTAGCATTAGAATGAATACTTTAAAATTTTGCAAACTATCAGATAACAAAAGACAAGTGCAGTAGAAACATCAACACATCAAAACACAGAACACGAGAGTTTTTCACTCTGGAAACCTTTAAAGGACAAAAACCCAAAAAGCATTAGTAATTCATATCTTAAATGAGATGGCTTGAGTTTCTTAGAATTCAGAGATGAATGTTCTTTAGTAAATTTCTAAACCCTAATAGGTTTGATCCACATATCCAAAAATTCACAAAAACGATTTTTCAGTAAAAAACCAAATTATGGCTTCAAGCCCTAAATTCGCTTAGTTTCCCAGAACTTCTCTTGCTTCCTAGATCTTTACAGATCAGGCTGCCCATATTTTTTGTCTACTGCCCAGAATACCCAGTTGCTGCCGGGAACCCTGTTTTCCCTGCCCAGAAGTATACCTGAGCCTGGTCTGCTTGCCCGAGCTACTATCTGTCCAGCCCACACCTTGTTTTGCCCTGCCTAATCTCTGTTGCTTTCCCGAGACTCTGCCCGAGCCTTACCTATGCCTGCTCGATCCACTGCTACCCTGCTCAAGCTGTTGCAGCCTTTCTCAAGACATGCCCAGATCTATTGTTGCCAGTCAAGACATGCCCAGAAGCTAGACAAAGTTGCTCGAGCTCCTGTCTAGGATGCCCGAGGTCGCGATGAAGTGTGTGTAGGTAAGAAGGTGCTACTTGTAAGCCTTTTAAGGCATCCTGAGGGTATAGTGGGTAGCCAAAACCATGTTTAGGGTTTTTTGTTGATGAAGGAGGGTTGAGGAGGCTGCTCTAAGCCTTCCTATGAAGAGAAGGGTGATGCCTGTGAGAGAAGAGGGATTCCTTGGAAGAATGTTGAGGGTGACGTGAGGGTTGTGAAGAAACCCTAGCTCATGCAGAGTGAGAAGAAGTTATCGTTGTTGTTCTTCGTGAGTGAAACCCTAGGTTAGGGTTTGTTGCAAAAGAATGGGTGCCCTATCTAGAATCCTCCATGCTAGGGAATAACCATAAAATAGCCTTCTCTTCAAAAACACCAGCGAAAGTCTTCTTTATAGCAGTTGTAAATGATGAGCAAGTGTGTGTATCAAAATGAAATGGATTGAACTTCTTTTATATCCTTTGAGTCACATGCAAGTGGACCAAAACTCAAAAGAACAAAATAATGTTATTTTATTCTTTTATTACTTTGACTTTTACCTAGTGGTACTAAAGGTCTTTTTGCACTTTCACTTTGACTCCTTAGTGAGCTAAGGGTCCTTATGTACTTTTTACTTTTACTTTAGCCTTCTTCAAGTGCCCATGTGGTCAAAACAAGTGGTGAAGGTGGTCCTTCATCCTCACTCAAAGTACATCATCATAAATAGATAGAACTACTAATGCTTTTATCTCACACTCTGTGTGACACCCAGATCATGTACTAGGTATCTTAACCAAGGGAAACTAAGCCTTGGAGAAGATCACAAATCCCACAGATCGAGGGTCAGAGTGTCTCACATGCCCAGACCCGGTCTAGGGCTTATAGTGATATCCTGCTAATAGACCAGGTGCCTCAGCTATAGGTTGCATAATTTGACCCAAGGTCAAATACTTGGTAACAAACCAATCGCCTCCATTCTCCCAAATAATGGGTCTCAGCCCCGAGCTAAGTCCCTAATCCTAGACTAGGTTAAATTCCTGGTAACTGACCAGGTGCCTCCATTCAAAGAATGGCCACTCAACTCTAGGCTAAATCCCCCAGTGCTGGACCGGTTCCACATATCGTTCCCTAACCAGATGTCTCCATTCAACAGAATGTTCACTCGGCTCTAAGCTAAGTCCCCCAGTGCTGGACTAGTTCCACATCCTGGTCCCTGACCAGATGTCTCCCTTCAACGGAATGCCTACTCAGCTCAAGGTTGAGTCCCCTAATGTTGGAATGTTTCCACATCCTGGGCTCGCACTAGATGTCCCCATTCTCCTAAGAGAATGGCTCATGATGTTGCTCAGGAAAATCAATAGGTTGTGTCTCATGTGATCGACTTCAACTACTTTATCGCACCGTTGAGATTCGTACAGGGTATTGGTTCCTTCATTATTTGGTTGAAGGACCCGATTGTCACCTGACTCTAGCACATTAGTGAGTCTCTTTGGGAACTGTTGCAGCTGTAACTATTTTCCCCAAAAAAAAAATTATAAATTTTGGACCCCCCTCATGATTTTAACGCTGCTTTGAATCATTTGAATCCGTGAACTTTTTGGTCCTGCTTTAATTTTGGATGATTTTGAAGATTAACTCTCATCCTGTTTTCAGAAACTACTTGTGTTTGAAATTGTTGTGGGTCGCAGATTTTAGAGTTTGGTTTTGCTAGTCGAAGATGAATCGGATCAATTGTTCTTTGTAAAGCCATTGTTTCGGAGGTGAAACAGGTTTTTAACCGTTGTTAAATTTTAAAGTTGTTCCAAACACTTCGTGTTTTTTATTGATCGGGCGTCAAAGTATGTTTTGATCGGAGGTTGTTGTATGTTCGTCTTCCGCCGTTGCGGCTCCCAAAGTAGCTAAGCACCCAAAATGTAAGTGCTCTGCCCATCGATGCGTGTCAATTTTTGGTCACGTGTTCGTAGCCTTTTCTCTTCTGACGTTGTGGCTGTGCAAAGCACTTGGCTTCCAATGTTGATGTCTTTTCGATTTTCAACTGGAAGTTTTACCGCCCGCAATTGAGGTCATAACTCTTTTGACTCCGATAGGCTTAAGTGTTTTCGCAGTGCCTGTCGCCTATTAAGACCCACTTATGCGGTTGTGAATGAATCTACCCTGCCGATGTTAGTGTTCTAAGCCATCGATGATTTTTCTTTCTCCGTCGTTGGTGAGTTTTCGAACCCGTGCATGGACGAGATAGTGGTGACGGCACTTGTTAAGGTCCTCATAGCAGTAACGCAGTACCTGCCCTCTCATGATGCTTAGCTATTTTAGTTGATTTAATTTGATGTTATTTAGAATGCAGTCCCAATGAATGATGCACGTCATTTAATTGCAGGTGGACTCAAGAGACTGGTCAGACTACCGCGGCACGAAGTGAGCTGGGCAGTTTTGGCAAAGGTAGAACCGAAGCCGGCAGGATCATAAGGAGGACAAGTGAAGCAGAAGGCAAAATCAATAGCGACAAAGGTGTAGACCTGAAGGGTCTGTCAGTTACTCAGGGGATCATGAGTGCGCACAGAAAAGATAAAAAATAGGGATACGAAACGTTTTGGGGGACCGAAAGGTCACACGTTTGGGGGGCAGCCCAAGCGGTCAACTATTTTAGTTTAAATATTTGAAAGTTAGAACTTACAGGGGATTTTTTCCCTGGGAGAACTTGTAAACTATTGCTTGTAAGAGGAACTATTTCGTTTTACAACCAGAAATTGCAAATTTTTCCTGTTGGAGAAAGTGTTGTGTGGAATGTATCAATGTGATTAAATGAGCGATGTTGAAGGGGAACTATTTCGTTTTCAACTGTGTTTCATTAACTGTGAGAGCGTTCTAACTTCCTGAACCTATGTTCTTGTCTGAATGTTCTTTGGTATACTTTGTGATGTTTTCCACTATGGGTAATGGGATTTTTAACTGTTAATGAGCTATCTATACTTTTATTCATGTTTATAGGTTTGGTTAAAACCACAGCTATCTGTGATTTGCCATAACATGTGGACAGTAGTGCATTACTCATGAATTAATATCCAGTTCTCTATAGATAGCTTAGTTAGTATTTATTTTCTTGCAATATATGTGATTTAGATGCTTGTGAGTTCTAAGACAAGAGGTAAGAACCTGCACATCACATTGTGACTACTCCTTGCATCCTTTATCATCCTGCATTGTTAATTAGGCACGTGCATATCATACCTTCAGTCAAAAATACAAAAAATATATACGGTGGACCGGGCCGCAACCGGCAAACCCTTTTAGTTTTTGTTACTTGACCTCCGGTAGCCGGACCGCAAACCGGATGGATTCCCTACACCAAATAGTCACGGGCTAGTTGGGAACGTTGACTGGGGAGAATCCCTTACTCTTGCCGCCTGTGAATTCTCAGGCCTCAACAGTTTTGGCGCTAGAAGGAGGGACACCAGTGCATGGCTAGCCGAGAAAACTCGTTTTCTCGAGATTATTCCACTAGTAATAGTTCAGAAAGTAGTGTGTTTCATAATCCAATTCCGGAAGAAGGGGGTAGAGAACATTTGTATTCTGTCGACAACGAAGTTGTTAACAATCTAAGAAGACACACTAGGGCATACGTAAAGAAGGTTGGAGGATTGTCGATCATCCCTGAATTGCCCAGAAGCGAATATAAAAGGAAAGATCGTCCTATATTGGAAGACTCAGTGCTAGTTGGGGATTGGGAAGAACTTGTAGAAACCACCCTACAGGAAGTTGTACTGCCTTTGAATCAAGAAGGCCTCGATACTCCTCATAGTTCTCCCATTCACACTCCTATTTTCTCACCTCCTCACTCTCCACCCAGACTCATGGCAGGCGTAAACGCAAATCAACCACCCAACCCACCGAATCCACCACCTGCCTGGAGAGTCAAATCCCCTTTAAACCTAACACCTCCATTGCATGATTTACCTCAATCCTTTGAAAAGATGCTGCCCAAGTTCGACCCAAGTGAGAATATACTAGTAGACGACCACTTGCAAAGTTTATATTTGGCAATAGAAGGGTTAAGGGATGGGGAGTATGAGGATGTGGTTTGCAAACTATTCCCGCACACCCTTAAAGGAGCTGCATCATCATGGTATTTTGGTTTTCCTGCAAACTCTATCCCTGATTGGGATACCTTCGAGAGGATATTTAGAAGTAAGTATGTGACCCAAAAGACTCATGCATCCCTCGTGAAAGGACTATGCGCCTTAAAGAAAGAGAGAAAGGATAAGGTGCACAACTTCACTCAAAGATTTGCAGCGTACCTCAAGAATTTTTCTGAAGCTAACAGACCTTCGGATAAAGTCCTAATTGAATATTATACCTCAGCTTTAGGACCTGAGTTGACCATGTTTGCCAAAATAAAGGCCAAGCCTACTCTAGCGGAGACCTATGAGGAGGCCGAAATAGTAGAGGCTGAAAGGGAAAGTATCAAAGATTACCCTGAACGATCCGGAGAGAAAAATGTGGGAAGGAAAGCCTTGTTGTTTACTAAGCCTAAGGAAGAGCAATCACCAGATTTTGAAAGTATGGCAAAAATGATGCAGAAGCTTTCTAACAGAATCATAGACTTGGAAAAAGAAAAGGAAGCCCAACATTTCTACAAGCCCTATTACAAGAAACGGGAGGACAACAATCAATCCCAACCTCCTCCACAAAATTCAGCATCCATGAATTTAATCGAGGTAGGAATGGACAATTTTTGCACTTTCCACCAGCAACCCCACTCTAAAAAGAATTGTCCTCAATGGATAAACTCAATTACGTTAGTGATGAATCAACTGTTGGATTCTAAATTGACAGAAGATGGAGACAAAGATAGAAAAGACAATAGTTCGTCAACGAAAGAACAAGATAACGAGGCCATGATTCTGTGGGATTCTATTTCTTTATTCGATGCCGAGGAAGAAAGGAATTGGGGATACAAGGACGTCATGGAAATGAATGTAACAACAAGGAGCCAAGGGTCGGCTAAATAAAACAGTCTCATGCTTCCAAAGATTAAAAGGCTTCAGAAAAATGTCAAGAAATTTCAAAGAAATTCCTCCGCTGATGAAACTCCCGAATTCACCATCACCAGTCAATATCCTAGACATCATGATATGCTGGCCAAGCCCAATGAAGAAAAGACAAATGCTGATAAACCGCATCCCACCGAACCGCAGATGGAATATGACATCATGGAAGATATAAAGAAGGTAAAGGCGAATATCTCACTAATTGAAATGTGTAAAGTGCTGCAGCAGAAAGAAAGACTATTGAAAGTGCTTGAAGCATCGGATGAGAGGCTACCCACTGACAATCGACCCAAGGAAGAAAAAGAAGAAATCGGAGAAACCGGCATTAGAGGTAAGTCTAAGAACAAGAATCCACCTTTCCTCCTCACTTTTGAAATTTTTAATCACAACGAACATAATTGCCTGGTAGACTCAGGGGCGTCAGTTAACGTCATGCCAATATCAGTCTGTAAAAGGATAAATGGGTAGCCTAAGCCATCCACTTGGAGGGTTGTTCAGTTGGATACGACGAACGTGAAAGTAATTGGGGAAATGGAGGATGTCCTAGTCCGCCTGTCTCTAAATGATAAAGTATGCCAAGTTATTGATATCGTTGTGGCCAACATACCAGGCGCTTATTGGCTTGTTCTGAGCAGAGACTGGTCGACAAAACTAAACAGACATTTTGCCTCAGATTGGTCGCATTTGTGGCTCTTGTATAAAGGAAGCCCGAATCAAATCAAAATCTTGAGGGAGCCCCATATGAAATACAACGTTACTCATCTTGAGGAAAAGAACGAACCAGTGGATTCTATGTTGGGAAATTAGTTTATTGAATTGGACCCAGGAAATTACCAAGTAGAAGAAGCCAGCAACACGTCAGACGCTCAGCCTGATCTCCTTCGATTTTCACAGGCTGATGAAATCGACTGTAAAATAGTAAACTTAGCGGTAGAAGTAGATTCTCATGCAATAGTTAGCGATTTTTGGACATTGTTTTTTGATGGCTCTAAGACGTTAGAAGGGTCAGGGGTCGGCTGTGTCCTGATCGACCCCAAGAATAATAAACATTTTCTTTCATGTAGATTAGAGTTTGAGTGTACAAATAACACAGCTAAGTATGAAGCGTTGGTGCAAGGTTTAAGGAAAGAAATCGAATTAAAGGTAAGTAATCCGAAAGTTTTTGGAGATTCTAAAATAATTGTGAAACAGATTCGGAATCAAATACGTTGCATTTCTCCTCACTTAAAAGCTTATCAAAATGAGGTATGGGACCTACTCAGATGTTTGAACGCATTTAATATTATATCAATTCCAAGACTTAAAAATGCAGCAGCTGACTTGTTAGCCACATCAGCTGCTAGGCTCGTGCCTACTAATAATCGATGCTCCGTTGAATTGTTTTTCAGGCCTTCGGTCCTGGATATGATTACCAACCTACGAGTGTTCCTCGACGATCAGCAAATTATAGAATGCTTAAAAATGACGAGGTATTTAAAGGGGCGATTATAGATGATGAAGAACATCAGGCCGAGCTGAAATATGATAATTTCATCCCTAAAGCAGTCAGAACCTTAGAAAGAATGTTCAACTTAAATGAAAAATTTAGAAGACCAACAAACGTGAAGACTCACGGCTCATCTCTACAGTTCGAATTGATAAATTTAGGAACCGAGACAAATCCTAAATATGTGAATCTTGGCAAATGTTATTCACCAGCAGAAAGAGATAAGTTCATCAGTCTTTTTAAGCAATATAAAGATGTTTTTGCCTGGACATATGAAGATCTGAAGATATATGACACCAGTATCATCCAGCATGTTATCCCCATCAAATCTGGCGTCAAACCTTATCAGCAACATTTAAGGAAAATGCACCCAAAATTGGAACCTCTGATCCAGAGTGAAGTTAAGAAATTATTGGATGCTAGAATCATTTTTAAGGTTAGACACTTTGAATGGGTCTCAAATCTGGTACCAGTGAGGAAAATATCTGGAGAAATCAAGATATGTGTGGATTTTAGGAATTTAAACCGCGCCTCAGATAAGGACAATTATCCTGTTCCACCCATGGAGCAACTGCTACAAATGGTCTCAGGTTCTGAACTATTTTCTTTATTAGACGGATTCTCAGGCTGCAATCAAGTATTAGTAGCCGAAGAAGAAAAATTGAAGACAACATTCAGGACCAGATGGGGAACCTTCGCATACCGAAGAATGCCCTTTGGGCTTATAAACGCTAGAGCCACATTCCAAAGGGCTATGGACATAGCTTTCCGTGGTTTGATTGGTCGTAGTGCTGTAGTATACCTCGATGATATTACGATATTCTCAAAGACAAGAGAAGAACATGCGTTTCATCTAAAGCATATTTTTGAATGCTACCAGAAATATGGTATATCACTCAATCCCAAGAAGTGTGTGTTCGTGGTTACGGAAGGTAAGTTGTTGGGTCACATAGTTTCAAAGAAGGGAATCTCTATAGACCCAGAAAGGATCAAGGCCATTGAACAGATCCCCTTGCCCATAATAAAAAGGGAATGCAATCATTTATGGGAACAATAAACTTCATACGAAGATTTGTGCCAGATTTCGCTCAGATTGTCAAACCTTTGCAGCAAATGGTGAAGCAAAGCGCACAATTTAAATGGACTGAGATTGAGAAGAACGCATTCAGCAAGATTAAAACTGTTGTTGCACACGCACCCTCCCTAAAAAGCCCAGATTTTGATAAAGATTTTATTTTGTATACTTTTGCATCTGATGATTCGCTAGCAGCTGTGCTTACTCAGAAGGAAGATGGGGGGGATGAATTCCCCATATCTTTCATGAGCACTGGTCTACAAGGGGCCGAATTAAACTACCCGTATATTGATAAACAATCTTACGCAGTGTTTAAAGCAGTGAAACAATTCAGACCCTACATATTAAAAAACCGAACCAAGGTAATCGTCCCATACCCAGCTGTAAGATCCCTTTTTGTACAAAAGGAGTTAGGAGAAACAATGGGTAATTGGGTAACAGCTCTTCAAGAGTATGACCTCAAGTTCAAGCCAACTTCTATAGTTAAAAGGCAAGGGTTGTGCAAACTAATGATTGAAAATGGAAACAATGAAGAACATGCCTGGGAATATGAGGCTGAGTTACATTTGATGGATGTATGTCCTCTGTTCACGGCCCCTGAATCTTGGTATCGAGATCTTGTGCATTACCTTCAGATAGGATTATTGCCAGAACATTGGAATTCTAAGCAAAGAATAGCATTGCGTCTTAAGTCAGCATCCTATCAAATTATTGAAGGAATATTATTCAGAAAAAATTACGACGGAGTTCTTCTTAGATGCTTAGAAAAGGAAGATGCGAAGAAGGTAATGACAGATTTGCATGACGGGCCTGCTGGGGGACATTTTTCAGGAGATACTACAGCTCACAAAATTCTCAGGGCTGGATACTATTGGCCCACGCTTTTCAAAGACGCACACGCCCATGTCAAGAAGTGCAACATTTGTCAGAGGTGTAGCGGAAGACAGTCTAAAGCAGCTGCACCACTAAAGCCTGTGATGATCACGGAGCCATTCGAGCAATGGGGGTTGGATATTATTGGGGAGATAAAGTCGAACTCTTCCCTACAACACAAGTATATTCTAACTGCAACCGATTACTTCACTCGCTGGGTCGAATCCATCCCGCTGCACAAAATAAATGAGGACGCGGTCATCAACTTCCTGCAAGACCATATTATGACCAGGTTTGGAGTTCCAGTTTCTTTAGTCTTTGATAATGCTACGTACTTTTCAACGATTAAATTAACTTCTTTTGCTCATGAGAAAGGAATAAAGTTGCATTACTTTTCCAATTATTATCCATAGGGAAATGTCTTGGCTAAATCTACTAACAAGAATCTGATTAGAATTTTAAAGAAGACTGTGATAGAAAACCAAAGGAGTTGGCACTCAGCGCTACCAAACGCCCTTTGGGACGATAGAGTCACCCCCAAGTCTTCGATAGGAGTGTCTCTGTATACCCTTGTGTATGGTAAAGAATCCATTCTCCCCCCCAATGTCATGCTACCCTCTTCCATAATAGCTCAAGAGTCTATAGGGTCGGATAATGAAGTCTTGCAAATGAGGATATATAATCTCCTGAAAGCAGAAGAGGCTCGATCTAAAGCCAAAGAGGGCTTTAAGCAACAACAGGAGGTAATAAAGAGATGGTTCGACAAACACAAGGTAGGAACAAAAGACTTTGAAGTGGGAGATTTGGTTCTCAAGTGGGACCACCCCCATGATGAGAAGGGAAAACACACAAAGTTCCAGCAGTTGTGGGTAGGTCCTTTCTAGATTGCGACAAAGCTTGGCCCTTCAACTTATAAGTTGCAAGATTTACAAGGGTGGGAAGAGAACTTACCAGTAAATGGCTTAGTTCTCAAGCCTTATTTTTCCTGAGTTTTGTTTGTGTTCTTCTATCTTGTATATAAATAATCTGGCTGAGTCTTTTTTTTTAAGTCGTGAAGTTTAGTTTTGTTTTAGTTTAAATTTCACTGATTTCAATAAAGGAAGCAAACCCTCGGTTGCATGGGGAATATCAGAATTTTTGGAATGATTAACGTTCTTGGGTATAAGACTGTGTATTGTTGTTTATATGAAAGAACTTCTTCCATTTTAGCAGTTTTTTCGAATAGTTATGTACGCATTGAAGTCTTGCTTAACCCCTGTGAAATAAACCATAATCAAAGGGTCTGGAATACTATTTTGAGGCTCCATCCATGTCACATTTAAAATGTCCTAGGGAGTGACGGCAAAGGGCCCATGGAAAGAAGCAAGGTAAATAGTATATTAGATACAAATGATCCCATTCCAAGAAATGAATGCCAAAGGCTGATAAGAGTCAAAAACTCCTATGAAAGCGTTATATATCAAAACGAATGTTGAACCATATAAGTGCTAAATTGCCAAAAGTTCCTCTCCATCCGTGAGTTGAAATGTGAATACACCTCTCACACAAAAGGACACTTGGGATAGAGGAGCCTAAATTAAAATTCAGAAAGGAAGGCATGCAGGAGGACTCATATGAAAAGGACAAAAGTCCAAAAGCACAAAAAATGATAGAATGGCATGGGAATGAGGAACAAATGAATATGTCTATTTACCATATGCTACAATCCTGTTGTGTCCAAGCCGGAAACTACCTGAAGACAAAGGTAACAATGAAACTCATCTTTAGGCCTCAAAAGAGTTATCTTGACTTGAAAAAATCCTGGTTTCCACTCTCCCAAATCGGACTATCATCAATGATTAAAAATACATACACTTGCTATTTGAGAAATCCAGATAGCTGGAAGAATTCAATAGGTTCGTGTGTTGTTAAACACTCTGTCACTCAAGGAATAATCGCCCAGAGATCTAGGTTCACCAGGTAATCGCCAATTGTTGCAGCTGCAACTGTTTTCCCAAAAAAAAAATTATAAATTTTGGACCCCCCTCATGATTTTAACGCTGCTTTGAATCGTTTGAATCCGTGAACTTTTTGGTCATGCTTTAATTTTTAACTCTCATCCTGTTTTCAAAAATTGCTTGTGTTTGAAATTGTTGTGGGTCGCAAATTTTAGAGTTTGGTTTTGCTAGTCGAAGATGAATCGGATCAATTGTTCTTTGTAAAGCCGTTGTTTCGGAGGTGAAACAGGTTTTTGACCGTTGTTAAATTTTAAAGTTGTTCCAAACACTTCGTGTTTTTTATTGATCAGGCGTCAAAGTATGTTTTGATCGGAGGTTGTTGTCTGTTCGTCTTCCGTCGTTGCGGCTCCCAAAGCAGCTAAGCACCCGAAATGTAAGTGCTCCGTCCGTCGATGCGTGTCAGTTTTTGGTCACGTGTCCGTAGCCTTTTCTCTTCCGACGTTGCGGCTATGTAAAGCACTTGGCTTTCGATGTCGATGTCTTTCTAATTTCTGACTGGAAGTTTTCCCGCCCGCAATTGAGGTCATAACTCTTCCAACTCCGATAGGCTTAAGTGTTTTCGCAGTGCCCGTCGCCTGTTAAGACCCGCTTATGCGGTTGTAAATAAATCTACCCTGCCGATGTTAGCGTTCTAAGCCGCTTATGATTTTTCTTTCTTCGTCGTTGGTGAGTTTTCGAACCCGTTCATGGACAAGATAGTGGTGCCGGCACTTGTTAAGGTCCTCATAACAATAACGCAGTACCTGGCCTCTCATGATGCTTAGCCATTTCAGTTGATTTAATTTGACGTTCTTTAGAATGCAGTCCCAATGAATGATGCACGTCGTTTAATTGCAGGTGGACTCAAGAGACTGGTTAGACTACCGTGGCATGAAGTGAGCTGGGTAGTTTTGGCAAAGGTAGAACCGAAGCCGGCGGGATCGTAAGGAGGACAAGTGAAGCAGAAGGCAAAATCAATAGCGATAAAGGCGCAGACCTGAAGGGTCTGTCAGTTACTCAGGGGATCATGAGTGCGCACAGAAAAGATAAAAAATAGGGATATGAAACGTTTTGGGGGACTGAAAGGTCACACGTTTGGGGGGCCGCCCAAGCGGTCAACTATTTTAGTTTAAATATTTGAAAGTTAGAACTTACAGGGGCTTTTTCCTTGGGAGAACTTGTAAACTATTGCTTGTAAGAGGAACTATTTTGTTTTACAACCAGAAATTGCAAATTTTGCCTGTTGGATAAAGTGCTGTGTGGAATGTATCAATGTGATTAAATGAGCGATGTTGAAGGGGAACTATTTCGTTTTCAACTGTGTTTCATTAACTGTGAGAGCATTCTAACTTCCCGAACCTATGTTCTTGTCTGAATGTTCTTTGGTATACTTTGTGATGTTTTCCACTATGGGTAATGGGATTTTTAACTGTTGATGAGCTATCTTATCATGTATACTTTTATTCATGTTTATAGGTTTGGTTAAAATCATAGCTATCTATGATTTTCCATAACATGTGGACAGTAGTGCATTACTCATGAATTAATATCCAGTTCTCTAGAGATAGCTTAGTTAGTATTTATTTTCTTGCAATATATGTGATTTAGATGCTTGTGAGTTCTAAGACGAGAGGTAAGAACCTGCGCATCACATTGTGACTACTCCTTGCATCCTTTATCATCCTGCATTGTTAATTAGGCACGTGCATATCATACCTTAAGTCAAAAATACAAAAAATATATACAATGGACCGGGCCGCAATCGGTAAACCCTTTTAGTTTTTGTTACTTGACCTCCGGTAGCCGGACCGCAAACCGGACAGATTCCCTACACCAAACAGTCACGGGCTAGTTAGGAACGTTGACTGGGGAGAATCCCTTACTGTTGCCACCTGTAAATTCTCAGGCCTCAACAAGAACCATACAAGTTCATGTCCTTTGTGATATCTGGGATTTGTTGGTGACAATGTTTGGAAGCCCCTCAGTATCATGCTTCCATGTATCTCTAGTATCAGATGTTGTTTATTGTACCTCAGATATTTTTACTCTCGGTCATTGAGTCCATGCAGTTGTGTACACCCTCAGATTCAGCAGAGAATTAGTTATTGTGATATTGCATTCTGAAATAATGCCAATGTTTCTATGTACCAATTCTTCATATCAATATTTGTACTCATCCTCCTATTGGGGCCATCATTATGTACTACTAGTTACATGTATTAATTGGCTCCACTTGTTTCAGCCTTTATCCCCATTTTTGTATTGAGGCATTGATATGAGGATGGGTATGCCTGCCTCGTCCATATATATGTATGAGATTATATGTACCTCATCCATTTTGAGAAGCAATACAAAATAAAAGTCATTGCAGTTCGAATAAGGAGACTCCAACTCTTTGTGGTTCTCTCTGGTTTCTCCATCATTGTCACCATTTCGCCCTTGATCCTATGATGTTTATCGGCCATAGGATGAGCTCTTTCCCTCACACATCAGGGGGCAATATGTTAACACAAAAAATTGTTCACGTAGTTCTTTATGGTCAACACCATAATTATACATCATAATCCCATCATCATTCCCTCTACTTTGACCTTCACAATTAAGTTCCCTCTAAATTGGTCCAAATAATCATTATTCCTTCCCTCATAAATACATGGAAGATGTGTATTTATTGCAACAAAACCCCATTCTCTCAAAAAAGGACCTAAAAACCCTAAAATGAGAATGGGTCAAAAACCATGGACCAATACCATGCACTACATAAAACCATGGACCAATACCATGGATCATCCTATAAATTCATTGTGAAGGTCTCCCCACAAATAATTTGGTCAAAACTTTCAGTCACTTTTAGCGCGTGGGATCAGGGGCCACTAAAATGCCCCTTTATTCCCTATTTTTGGGCACAATAGTGACTGTAAATTGCAGTTTCCACTATTTTGTAATTTTAACAATTAGATTTAAACATTTTAGACTAACTACATGATTTTAAGACTACCCAAAATGCTCAAATTGCGTCTTGAAAAACCGAAATTGCAGATTTAACTATTCTACCTCTGTCGGATTATGGCGGATCGGGGGTGTTTTGGTTGTCAAGTATACTTCTCCCGCTTTTAGTCACACTTTGGTCATACCTCTTGTCACTCTCACACCTTTTTCCCTTTTTAGCCACATCTTTCCACATCACATTGTATGTTGAGTTTACTCCATACAACCCTTGATTCCATTCCCGTTGACAACCCTTGTTGGAGAAAATCGAAGAACCGAATCGTGGAAGCCCTTGGACCAACTCCTCAAACGGTTGCAGTGGCCCATTTATAAAGATATGAGCACTTGCAATTGTTTTGTTAATTAAAAAATATAAAAAATATAGTTTGTTTAATGTTTGTTTATAAGCCAAGGTTGAATGTTTTCCCTTACACCATGAACTCTACCTCTAGATCCCTTTGATCTAAGGTAGGTGCTTTTGCACGTAGCCGGAGAGAAATCTCCACTACAATTTTTAATTATCTATTCATAAATATAATTAGATAATCTATATTTTATATTGTTACAACATGTTTAAATTTTTGTGTCGATGAATCAAATCATTAACCTTATTACTATTTACTATTTGGTGGAAAACAAAAGAACCGTCAAATAAATATGCAGAATGCACTAAAACATCAAATAACAAGCTCATCGAATGTTTTTATCAAATCTTCCATCGTCTATTAAACCCCTATTGAAAACTACCAAGTGACAATATATGTTTCTTCCATATGGAAAAATGACATCTTTACTCTTATGTTGAAGTGCTAGATGGATTTCATTCCATCCACCCGGGTTCAATTTCATTGAGACATTTTTTGGCTTAGATGTTCGGTTGATGATTTGCTCAACCTACCACCCACGAAAGTGGGGAAGTTTGATGAGATTTCCCATGCATGTGTGAGCTTTCCTTGATCCTTCGAAATAACAGGAAGGTTGTGTTTCCACATGAAAAAAAGGGTATCAAATTCTTCATTAGAATTTGTGTCATCATTCTTCATTTGGAATTGGTATCAAATTGATTTGAAATTTTATATTAATTCAAATTCATTAATGATAAAATTATTTATGTTTAATCTTAAAATGAAATATATTTTTTTTTAATATTAAAGGTCATTTGATTTGGAAACTTATATTAATCATAATTCATCAATGATAAAGATGTCATTTTTAAGTGTAATTAATTTGTAAATAACCTATACATTTTGAATTAACATTAAAATTTGTTTATTACTATACTAGTTAATATTAGCATAATTAGTATAAGATGACTATTTCAATATTGTTATAAATTCATGTTAAATATCGATACACATTTAGTACACATTGACCTATATTTTTTCAATATCAACACACATATGATGCCACAATAATTATAATATTTTATACAAAATATGCAATGAAATATAAATACCTTCAAGTAAAAAAAACAATCAATCATTCCATACAATTGCAAATTACTTGATAGACAAACACATTTAGCATCAAATTATTTTTCAACTTGATTGTTAACTAACTAAAATTGTTTAAAAACAATTGGTAATTAACTTTCCATTTCCACCTTCAGAAGATGAAAACTAAAGAATATAATTAGAGAAATAGAGAAACAAATAATAAAATGATATATCAACAATGTAAATGATGAAATAAAACATATACATATCACTCTTCATTGTCATAACCCAGATTATCTTCATCGTTTGGCATGATAGCACTGTTGTTCTTAAAAATATGTTTTGATTTAGGATCGTATCTTAATACGAACCACCAACCCCTATCATACACATACAGGTAAAAAGTAACTTCATTGAAGTGTTTTAGAAAAACATAAGGCTCCTTAGTTTCATCCCACATCTTTCTAGAGTTTATGCATATCAACCCAATATAACGATCTTCCTTTACATTATTTCGGTCGAAGGTGTCCCACCACTTGCACCTAAAGATAACACATTGGAAATATGATAAGGCCGCTTGAATGATCTCTTGTATCTTTTCTACGTAACTAAACTTCCACCATATTAAGTTTTGATCATGGTAGCTAGCACAACTAAATTGGTTGAACTCGACTTCCACACCATAGTCTTGTGTGGCATGTCCATAATCGACATATTCGGTGTGAAAATAATGCCCATATGCCCACATAGATGGGAACAAATGCACCTCTAAAAAAGTGCACAAATGACGGTGTCATATGTCCAATAACTCGACCATTAATATATGAAATATAGATGTTATGATTCAAAGGTGCAATATAAATTTAAAATGTACACAAATATATTATTACTAGGTTGTTGCACTTGATCCTTATTTTAAGTGCATCCTCTTGAACAGGAAAATCATGACCAAATGCACCGTATTTCTCTCTGACTTAGGAAGCAACCAAACTGTTGGGACATGCCATTGAGATATTTTTTTTAAATGATCAAGATAAGGCATGCTTCTACCATTCAACCGTTTAAATTATTTCATGTCAATGTCCCATTTCCTCCTCTTCTCTTCATATAATGCAACCCACGATTGTGTTTCCTCTACATTGTAAGGAATGACTTTATTGATGGCACCAATTTATGAATTCATTATTGTAATCATGAAATCAAATTGGGTTATAGTACACATGAGATAAAAATATAGATTATGAATTTCAATGTCAATAGTTTGTTAGGATTATTGTAATCCTCCCTTGTCCACCATAGTCTATTTGTCAGTTTCCTAACTTAGGATAATATTATCACTTCCATTAGTGTATGCAGATGTCCTCTGGGACCGACTATCCATTTTGTGCGCCCTCGTGCATCAATCTAGGAGCTCCAGAGACCAATCCCTAGAATTTATGAGCTCACTATGAGCTACGGAAGTTCACCCTAGTCAATGTTGAGTCATGCTTTAATGGGCCACATGTAGTTCACTCTCAGTTAGCCAAGTGCCTCATTTGCATGATTTGAGGAGATAGGCACCCTTTCTCACCTACCATGGTTAGTTAACTAACTGTTCACTATTTTAGTTGTCTGGAGTTGCACTTGTGAGTCTTTAGTGGTGATTTTTCCTAGGTTAGTCATGTCTGAAGTTGATCTAAATATAGGAATTTGAATCACTCCTAGAGGATTCGAAATTCATCTTTTGTATCATGGACATATTGTATAGTGATTAATGAGTATTGTATCCAGTTATTGATGCAAAAATTATCTTTCTTGTCTGATTAATTTCACTATGCATGTTTATGAACTTTTCACATTAAAATCAATCTCCTTCATTATTCTTTCATTGTGATGTTCAATCTAGCCTAAAGATCTCGTGGAATTAATAATTTTACATAGTTACTCTACAAAAATGTGACAAAAGATAAGTGACATACTCTTTATCATGTGTCATTTTCCATTTATTTGGAGTAGCTCCCCTTTCCTTTTGTCCTCATCCCTTTGGTCATCCCAAATCATTGCACTTAGTGTGTGGTCGATTTGCTTGATGTACTCACTAGCATAATAGAATGAATCATATACTATGTACCCCTCTGCCATAGACCCCTCGGGTTTTCCATTTATTGAACACATCCCTTTAATTTTTTCATGTGCCTCTATAAGAAGAACATCCAATGAAATGAGACCACCCCAACTAATTAATGTCATCAACTAGTTGAATTATAAGATGAACCTACAAGTACATGAAACTCATCAGCAATTCCATCTCAAACATACAAACAATCTTTGTTATATCTTGACACCATCGTGGAATGCTATCCATATGAATCACCTTTGATGTGATCCACCATGCAAATGCAAATAATTTAGATATGGCATGTTGTAGGTCCTTGGGGAAGTCATGGTTCGAACACCCATGCATAAGCAAAGGATAATGATATTGCAATATAAATACATAGAAAAATTTAATTTCGTTTTAACTTGTGGGGTAAAAGAGAAAAACAAAAAATAAAAATATTTTTTTGGCATACGTACCTTTAGAAGGTTGAGATGGTCATGTGATTCCAATCCTGAAAAAAATTCAACTATAGTGAAGCAATGTTGTAGAGTAGGCCGATATAAAGAAAGCACCTTCACACCCAATATAACTCTGTTTACCAAAGAAAGGTCATCTTTATTCAAAACCCATAGGACATCATTTTCTTTAAAATACCAAGTGGGATCAACCTCTCTTCTATTTTCTTGTCTTTGCCAATGCCTCTTTTTAGTATTTGAAGAAATAATATCTCTCATAACAACAAATGTGTCACTTTGTTTTGATGATATGTGCCTCCACAAAGAAGATGAATCATTTTTAAATATATGCATGGGATATATTAGGTTGACAATCTTAAGATTCTCCCAATATGGGAGATCACAAAATATTGATTCTTTTTCATCCCAATGGACATTTTATGAACAAAGGTGTCAAAGAACTCAGGATCATCGAACCTAGGTTCCCAATTTGAATCAAACATTTCTGCAATTTCCCTCTCCTTTTCTCATTTATATGCCCTAACCTAGTGAGTTGATGTCATTATTTCAAGCCTTTGGGTTCTCTCTGGTTTACCAATGAAAGTAGATGTTGCTCTTTTATAAGGGTGGTATTCTGGGAGGAATACCATGGAGCAGTCATACACCAGATTTGGTAGGCGATTGGACCACCTAACCTTCATAGAAGATCCACAACATTTACATCCATGATAACCTTTTGTTACAAGACCTGTGATGTTATTGTATACAGAGCACGTTAGTGTTGAAGATCAATACAATCACATTGAGTTAACTATACCAAAAAATATTGATATGAATATAAGCAAATCAATCAACATGTTTACCAAAACAAACTCTTAATCCTCGATAATCATGTGTGGTGTATTCACATATGTCATATAATGTAAAAATCCTCTCTGATGGGATTGTTCTTGATACATCGTATACATATATCCCTTCCCATAATTCCTCAAATTCTTTGATCAATGGTTGTAGGTAAACATTCATATTCTTCACTTTTCTTCGATTGGGGACTATAATTGTACCAACATAAGATGTTCACTCTTCACAGATAAGCATGGGGGGGGTATTGTTATTGATTATTACTACAGGTCAAACAATATAATTGGTGTTTTGGAGGGCATATAGGTAGATACCATTCATGGATATGCTCAATTGAAGGCTCCATAATTTGTCCTTGAATTTATGTATCCTCTATATGATTTATGGATGTTGAATATGTTGGGATTCACATAACTCCTAACTCACTTCGATGCAAGGCATGTCACCCCTGCAACATAGCTAATTCTTTGCAATGAAAGAGACTTTGAATCCTTGGGATTATAGGCATGTGCCTCAATATCTTATGAGGAGGACCATGTGATTTACCCTTGTTTCTTGATTTATGGTACCTATCATACCACATTTTGGACATATCTCTTTTTATGCATATTCTCCTCTATATATAATACAATCATTCAGACACACATGATATCATGTGCTCAACACCCAATATTTTCAACATTTGCTTTACCTCTTCGTAGTTATCAAGCAAGACATTATCACTTGGAAGTACCTTATATTTCAATAACCTATAGTTAGAGGGCAATATAAATGTACAATGTATTTTAATATTCATAAAATCACCCCAATTGTGAGTGTCATATCAAATCCTATGGCGTCTGTGGGCACAAGCTCAGAGCTACCTCTTAGCAGCCACCTGGACGATGTTCGATTTACCCACCATGCTTGTTAACTCTAATTGGATTTTGAAGACCTCGACTGCAATGCTCATGGACATTCAAGCCTAGAACAAGGTGGATAGTAGTATGATGGAAATCATGCCTCCCTTGTGTGGATTTACATCTCCTTCGTAAAGTTATTTTGTGGATTTTGATTTGGAATGTTGCCAATTCTTGGCGTCTTGTAAGGGAATCACATAGTGGGTTTATTTCCATTATTTTGGAAGCAACACTTCATCATGCTTCTTTAGGATCAACAGGGTTCAACCGTTGGGTTTCTCTATGTATTTTTTGCTTTGTATTTCTTGTGTCCCTCGACGGCCTTCCCATTGGAACACTATTGTATTTGATTTTATTCCTTCAAACACAATAATGTCTAGAAGGCTCTAAGCTACCCCCCGACATGGTAGCAGGGGAAGAGGAAGCACACACCATCATGGGAACATAGATTCCTCGGATAGTGGGTATGACAGTTCAGTTCTTCAACACTTAGGAACAATGGTGTATGATTGGGAAGAAGAAGTGGTGGTGTAACAACTAATTAACTATAGAGATCGGGTTCGACATGGGAGCTATTGGATGGTAAAAAATGTGTTAGCTCAAGTCATCTTATAGTTGCAGGATTCAAGCAAGGATAACAATACCTCGCCTTATCCTTCTCCTACTCTGGTGTTTGATTCTACCCCCTTGTCAAGTCCTTCTCTTGTCTCAAAGTCAATGGAGAGCCAAGAAACAAGGCCTGAAATGGACCCCCCTTAAACTCAAAAGAATATGGATATTGCTTCTATGAGTGGCCATAAGAGAAATCATGTGGAGAACAACATCCCTTTGTGCCTCTCAATCTTCAAAAAAATTAAGCCACTCCCAATGAAAACATATCCTAAAATTTCATCCAACTTGAAGGATTATCGCTGCCCAATTCTAAAAGAGAAGCCCGACGAAGCTGGAGATGCTTGCAATTCTAAGTAATTTCTTAGTTGATTTTGTTTTTAGTTATCTAGCAATGGATAAACTTCATAGAAACCTCTCTTTTGTGGTTGTTAGTCTTTATTGTTTAGAATTTAGATCCATTAGTGGTTGCTTTGATTCTCTATTTATTTTGGACATGTATTCAAGCATAAGCCTGCTCAATAGTTTTATGACTTTCCACTCGTGGAAGGAACATAAAGATAGGTTTTTAGATGATTATTCTTGCTTGGGAAGACTATTTATTTTCAATTTTAGTAGGCTCGGGACTGGGAGAATCCATGTTGTGCTCTTGAACATCTTGACAGTCTTGTGTTTGTACTCACTAATTTTTGTACTATAATATAATTTCTTCATGGAGCTTACAAAAAAAACATTCATAAAATTGACCATTTTCAATGTTGATTGTCTAGCAAGATTCCTCAAAATATAAGGGAACTAATGGTTAGTTACCTTGAAATTTTTGAGAAACATGCATTTGACATTCCATACATTGCTTTCAAGTTGTATAGTAACATTGATGTCTCTGGCTAGGTAGACTTCGACTAGCCAGGTCTAAAGAGAGGCATGGTGGAAGACTCTTTAAGGCTTTAGAAGAAGGTATCAATGACATGATCATCATCCCTTATCTCATCGTCCCAGAATGCATCTAACAACATTGTGTCCATGGCACCCGTATCTTGTAAGAAGTCATCCATACCAACCTTTATTTCATTACCTCCATTTCTAACATGTGAGGAACTATTGTTACTGTAGGAATTCCTAATTGGTGAGACTAGTCATTTTGGGAATTGAATAGATGGTTGGTTCAACCATGATTGGTATGCTTCTTCTCCAAGTTGTGGTATTTTTTCATCCTTCTCTCTATTTGAAATTGTAGTGGGATGCAACAAAAGATGGTAGATAGGTCATTCATCATCAGATTCCTGATTTCACAAATATTGAACATTACATCGATGATATTGGTAAGAACCATGCAATTGGTTTGTTCAAACATTATACCAAACAATTATTATAAAAGCATGGGATTTTTTTGATAGAAAATGTCTAACTACAAGCAATTTATGAAACACAAGTTAAAAATCATCAATACATGTACATTAATCCCATTGAAAATAATAAATACAATTCATTAATTATTTTTCTCTTACACTTCAAGGGGACGCCTAAATGTAGTACCAATGCAAGGATTATTTGATGAGCGGTTGGTGGTAGACAAAAGTTATAGTCTATTAACAACTCACAACCAGGAGACAAACTATGTATTGCATGCACAACAACAAATCTAGACACTTTCATTTTCATAAAGAATTCCTAGTCATTAGAGTGTTCATCAAATGAAAAATTTACAAAAAATAAAGAGCACCTAGAACTATTTATGAATCTTGCAATGTTTTCATGAGTGTGTGGGCAATCATTGATATACAATAGGTTCATCCTGTTAAAGTTTCCATAAGCATAACCATTCATGCACATACTATACATGTAAATGTTATGTTTGTAATTAAAAATATTCAAGTAATCAAATCAACAACAAATAGGACCGCAAAATGGCATAAGTGATACTGGTTATTTGTGAGGAATGAGTACATGTGAAAGGATAAACAATCCAAGATTTGTAGCATCTACCCTAGACTTGGAAATCATAGAATTATTACCACAAAAGGAGAATGTGGTTCCAACATCGAGAACAGGAAGAGAAGATGGCCAAGATCCATACAAAGTATGGTTGTAACAATTGTGGTATTTACTTTGCAAATGCATGAGAAGAGAGAAGTCATCACTACCCTCCAACAATTAGACCGACGTTGGTGTGTACTTAGACATTTTTGCTCTCAACTCATGCAACGTTTTGGACCTCCATGGTAGAGATGTTTTGGGTGGTATTGATATCATACTTTGGATCAATAGAACTTTCAATTGATTGAATAGAAGCAGAAGAGTTGGTCAATTTAGGACAAAACATACTTGTTTTAGCTTCTAACTTTTCAAAAAATGAGCATATAGAAGTGTGCCTGTGTTTCTTTTATATATCAACTATTGGATTTTTTACTGCATTAGGAGGTATTAGGCCATCAACATCGGGTATTTGACCATTATTATAGTGGGTGAGTTTGACACACCAAGGGTTCTTGGTGCAGGGTCAGATCAACACAACCAACCCAACCAACACCTCCAGGATCCGGTGGCTCCTACACTTAGTAGGACTGCCAAATTTAGCCCTTGGCTGAATTCAGCGCTAAATTGCCTCCCTGCAAGCAGGTTTCGGGATGCGGGATGCGGGATGTCAACTCCCCAAAGTTTCTCCCCCGACACTTTCCTCCCGCAACAGCTTTTTCCACAAGCGGGTTTCGGGATGCGGGATGGCAACTCTCCAAAGTTGCTCCCCTGAAACTTTCCTCTCGCAACTTTTCCTCTACAATCTTCCCAACCGTCAGATCTTTGTGGCCTTCTCCCCGACCATCGATTTACTTTTTGATGCAGATCTCACAAATCTTTGTAGATCCGTTATCTCCCTCGCAACTTCTGTTGTGGATCTCTCTTGGATCATCCGATCTTTGTCTACAGACTCAATCCCCACTATTCATTTTCTGCAAAAACTTGTTCAGGCAGAAAATATGCGTATTGCACCGATTGATCATGGAATTGATCAATCCAGCCTGCAATCTCTAGGATTAATTAGCCTACCTCTTCTATGAATGCATTTACGAACTATCCCAACTATTCCAGTAACAATTTCATGCGTATATCAACGATTTTACAGAAATACACAGACGTTTAGGAAATCATCGAAGTCGGCCCTTCATGGATTCACAGTTCAAAATAGTAAATGCAACTATGCTAAATACTCTGTATACACACAGTTGATCTTCTATTAAGCAAACACACTAACACACAGTTGGCTCTCTTCATTCTATTAAAATATTTACAATCGGAATCAGACATAGGTCTGTCCGCCTCTCTGCAACTTGAAATTCTAATACTGAAGAGTAGAACCCTTATCCCTTCTCTATTATGTCTATTTAACCTAAACTGTAACCTCCTACAACCTGAGTGATCCTGCAACTGAAAACAAACAGAAACAAAGCATGATGAAAATGTCTTTGTACAAACCAAACAAACCAACCGCGCTTAAACTCCACGCAGGGAGTCATGATGCGCAATCACTCCTACATGTGCTCACCAACTATGACCAAGTAAAACAACAAAATATGCCACAGCATGTGACCAACTCATCACATTGTTGGCATGCCATGATGCTCCTACATCAGTTCTCCTTCAACCCTTGACATTTTGAACAACCATATACTATTGGGGTGTCATAAAAAAAATCCAACTCACGACGAATTACCATCGATGACCTAGGATTGTGGTTGGAAGATGTCATGTTACAATTGGTAGGGTTAAGCGGCTATCCATTTTTTTCTACCAACTGCTTGTGATATCATTCTTCTAATAAGAGCTTACGAAAGTTTACAACTAGTGGATTATCTTCTGCATCTGAACTCGATCCTGAACTGGGATCCTACAAAATTGAATACATTTTTATTCAAATTCATATGGATAAATAACATAAATTTAATTAGATAAACAACATACAAATAAAATATGAACTTATTGGAGATGGATAAGGAGAACTCTATGAACTTTGAACAATATGGGATGACCTGGAATTTGAAGAATTGGTCATTTGATATTATAACATTTTCTCCTTGCATTTGAGCCAAATCAACAACCAATACGTGTCTACAGTCTTGAAATAAATTTTGAGAACCATATTTAAAATCTAACTTCCAATATAGTTTTGTAAGCATTTTTAAAAATAAGGTGAGTTTAAGCAGCATATGTATACTATGAAGTATTGTAATTGATGTGGATGAATCCAAAAAGAACATTTGAGATGAATATATCATTTTAAGTTCAATTATACAATCATATGGATTTTTAATTACTCGGGTGCACCTTAAAATTATAATTGCACTGGAAGATTACTTGAAGCTCTCGGCCTTTGTTTCTGGGTTTCTTTGATTTTGCAGGTAGATTCATATTGTTGGTGGAAGAGACATTCTGGATCATGTGCTAGCTCGATCTTCTTTTTGGCAGGGTCTGCTGGTTGCCTTCTGGTGATTTAGTTGCCCCTTGCTCGGTTTCTTGTTGGCTGAGTGCCTAGGGTTTGTATCTCTTTGCTTGTTTTTGTTCTTCCCAGGACTTGTTGATGTCTTCTTTGCGAGAGTGTTCCTCTCTGAGCAATCTCTCTATGGCCTCTGGAGGGGGCTCCCCCCTCCTTGTCCTTCAGATATTGAAGCTTTTAAACGACTCATTGCTTCTTTTGGGAAGAGAAAGGGAGGTTCATTGGTTCAGACCCTTGTGAAGAAAACAAAAATCCCTTATGTTGATCTTCCAGCAGAACACCCTTTCCATGCAGCCTTGAATTTGGTTGAGAGGGGGCTCATTGGTCAATTTACTGGTTTATGGCCATCCTAGAAGTTAATTGATGGTTTGGTTTTGTGAAACTGGAGGCCCCTGGTTTCTGAAGGTATTCGGAGCCATCTGGTTGGCAGAGGCTATTACGTTTTTGTTTTTTATTCTGCAGCCGATAGAGATATTATTTTTTAGAATGGTCCATATTTTATGGGTCCTCATGGGCTCTATCTAAATAAATGGACCCCTGAATTTGACCCTACCCAAGATGTTCCTTCAGCCGTTCATGTGTGGGTTAGGCTCCCTCATCTTCCCCTCCACTGGTTGAACTCAGAATCATTAGAATCCATTGGGAATAAGCTCGGCAAATACATCGATAGGGAAGAAAGGAAAGATCAATACTCGTGGGCCTGAATTTGTGTTGAAGTGAATTTAGAGATTAGGCTGCCAAAGGCAATCAAGTTAAATGTTTGTGGATTGGTCTTACATTCAGGAACTTGATTATGAACAGCTTTCGTTTAAGTGCCACCACTGCCATGGTTATGGTCATTTCACCAACAATTGCAAGAAGAAATCAGAAGTAGAGTTGGGTAAAGAGACCACAAACCAATGGACCCAAGTTCAGAAAGCAGGTTCAGCTAAACAGGGGAAAATTAAAGGAGGAAAAGCTGGGAATGGTTCTCTACCTATTGAGAAAAAATCTTTAAATATTCAGCGTGAAGGAAATATAACTTCTTCTTCTAATCCCTTTTTGGTATTAAGTCCCTTTGAGGATCAAATCTCTCCTATACTCAAATAAGGCGAGTTGCAACAATCTAAAGTTCATAAAGAGAATGGGGAAATTAATAGAGGGTCTCAGGAAACTATTCCAGTTCTCTTGGGATCTCCACGAGTTTATGTTATCATGCAAGATTTCCATAAACACCCTGTAGAATCTACCTCCTCACCCTCCTATGCGGATGCTCTAAAGATGAAATTTGTAGAATCATCTAGTTCCTCATATGACGATGAACAATTCACTAAAAAGGAAGGTAGGAAATATAAAAAGGAAATCGGAGAGGAAGAAGCTGAAAGGCTTAAGACGCAAGGAAGCCATGCGACAATTGAAATGTCATATGGAAGAGGCAAGCAGAATAGGCCCCAAAAGGGCGGGTCTACTCCCTTCTCCTCGGGTAAATAATGCTGATTATTTCTTTGAATTGCAGGGGCTGGGGAATCCATTGAAGGCTGAGGCAGTTAAAAATATTTTAAAATGGAACTAGATGACGTCCTCTTGCTCCAAGAAACTAATATAGAAGAGGATTCTCTTTTATCTATCAGCAGATCAAAATGGAATAAGAACGTAGGTGTGGATGTAAGTGCTAGGGGCACATCAAGAGGTATATCTACTTTATGGTCTGATGATAAATTCATTCTTAAATCATCGTATGTTACTCAAAATTGGATCTATAGTGAATTACTGCATTTATCTATCAAGATTGTGATTTCTCTCTTCAATTTATATGTTCCTGTATATTCTCTTGAGAAAAAATCTTGTTGGAAATCTCTTATAGAATTCATACATCTCCATTCTCCCTTAAATATAACTATGGGAGGGGATCTTAATCTCATTTTACATCCTAAGTAGAAATGTGGTGGAACAAGTGGCAAGGATCCATTCGAGGAAGTCCTGGAATCATTGATTCATGACAGAGATCTTCTCGATTTTTTACCCAAGAAAGGTCATTTTACCTGGACTAATAACAGAGTGGGAGAAGCTCGAACATCTGCATGTTTGGATAGATTTCTTGTACAAAGCATGTTGATGGATGAAAATCTTCTAATTTCTTCCAAAATTTTGTCAAAGCTTTCATCTAACCATCATCCTATTTCTCTTTAATTGGAAGAAGAAGAGAATCTTGGGCCTTTCCTGTTCTGGTTTAATCCTCTTTGGATTGAGAGGGAGGGTTTTGGGGATATAATTACCCAATTCTGGTCTCAGTTTGTTGTGGGCTCTCCCAGCTTCGTTTGGGAACAAATGATTAAGCTCACTAAAATTGCCTTGAAAAATTGGATCAAAACTCCTCTCTCAAATCCATTGAGAAGAAGGGTTGAGACTGTGCAGACTTTAGGTGAGATACAATTGCGTATGGAGAGTGTTGAAGTATCCAATTCATAGTTGGTGATTGAGAAGGCCACCCAAGATAAGTCATATATTTCATTTCACCAAGAGGAAGAACATCTGCGTCTTAAATCCTGCATCCTCTGGATACTTGCTGGGGATAAAAACTCTTCATTTTTTCATTGATGGTGCTGAGCCAAACTCTCTCATAACTATATTTCAGAAATTTGTAACAGTGAAGGTGAAACTATTAAAGGGAAAATGCACATAAACAGACTGCTTATTTACATTTCCAATGTTTATTCCATGAGAATGGAATTTCTGATGAAACTGGGCCTGCTGATTTTTTATCTAACATACCTTCCTTGGTCAATCACAAGGACAATATGGGTCTATTGAAACCATTTTTCTGAAAAAGAAGTAGTTGATGTCATTTGGGCTATGGAGCCGGATAAAGCTCCGGGTCCGGATGGATTCTCCATCCATTTCTTCAAAGTTTGCTGGAATTTCATAAAATTTGACCTTCTCTGTATGATCTCAGCCTTCCATAAAAAATCCAAAGTGGAAGGGAGCACAAATTCTACCTTTCTAGCATTGATTCCAATGGATGTTAACCCAACCTCTTTTGAGAGATTCTATCCTATCTCGCTATGTAATGTGTCCTACAAAATTTTGTCCAAACTCTTAGCCAATAAATTGAAACCTCTGTTAGGAACTTTAATTTGCCCTCTCTAGGGGGGGTTTGGCAAAGGAAGACATTTGATAGATAACGTGATCCAAGTTCAGGAAGCTCTTCATTCCAGCTCACAATGAAAGGAGAAAGGCATGCTCATCAAACTATATATGAAAAATTCCTTTGACCGAGTCAAGCTTTCCTTTCTTTATCAGGTTCTCAGCTCTTTTGGTTTTAGTGCAGACTTTGTTTCCTTGATTAAAGCTTGCACAGAAAGGCCTTGGATAGCGCCTCTTTTTAATGGCTAGCCAACTGAATTCTTTCAAGCTACAAGAGGTCTCCGACAAGGGTTCCCCTTGTCTCCTTTTCTTTATATTTTGATGGCGGAATCTTTAAGTAGGAAGCTTTCAAATGAACTGGCTATAGGTTCTCTATTAGGCATCAAGATTTCCAGTGGTGTGAATCCTATTAATCACGCCCTTTTGCCAATGATTCTTTATTATTGGGAGGATCATCCTTATCCATCGCTCGGGCCTTCAAGGAAATTTTACTAAATTTTTGTCTAATTTCAGGACCTTTAATTAACAAAAATAAGAGTGCAATCTATGGCTGGAATCTTGATCAACAGTCTTTTCCTAGAATTGCTCATTACTTGGGATTTCCTGGTTTTGCTAAGTGGGAAAAGATCACTTATTTGGGTCTTCCTTTAACCTTGGGACCCAATCCTTCTTCACATTGGTTGGAAGTGACTTGTGAATTGAAAGCAAAAATTGTATCTTGGGGCGATCAATGGTTGACAAAGGCTGGTAAACTGATTTTGATTAAGGTTGTTTTATTTTCCCTTCCTTTATTTCAGTTCTCTCTGTTTCTTGCCCCCAAGTACATCTCGACTCAGATCTCCAAACTTCTTTGATATTTTCTTTGGTAGGGTGGCAAAGGAAATCAGAAAAAGTTGTATTTAGTAAATTGGGATATTCTCAAAAGGCCCATTGTGGAGGGTGGTTTGCAAATTAGAGATCTTGAGTTTGCAAATTTAGCATTGGGAGGAAATCTCATCTGGCAGCTGTACTCAAAAAACAACCATCCGGTAAGTAAGATATTTCGGTGAAAATATCTAAAGGGCAATTCTCTGAGAAACTTAAATTCTTCTATTATCCCTATAGGCACTGCAATTTGGAATTCATGCAAAAGAGGAATATATAAATTTCAAAATCAGCTTTATAGAGTCCCTCACAATGGGAAAAGGATTTTATTATGGGATGATAAAATCTTAGGAAACTTGCCATTGTCCTCTATTATTTCATTGAATGATATCAAGTCTTGGTTAATTAACAAAGGTCTTCTAAGGCTGGCAGATATTTGTTCTTGGGACAGAGCTAGGAATTGGGTAGGATGGTCTTTTCCTGAGATTCTGGAGCATATTCTTCACCAACAGGAATTGTTGATTTTATCCTTATCAAGATTAGCACCAGTTAGCTTCTCCTCTAAAGATGAATGGGGTTGGGTTCCCTCTGGAAATTATTCAGTGATTCAAGGCTTCTCTGAATTGCAATCTTCCCATGCCTCTAGTTTATCTTCGGTGATTTGGAAATTTGTCTGGACCTCCTTCTGTCTTCCCAATGTGAACTTCTTCACCTGATTGCTTGTCCATAAAAGGGTGTTGACAGGTGAAAATTTGAGCAAACGTGGGTTCCATGGACCATTTTGGTGCTGCCTCTGCAATGATGTTGTTGAAACATCTAATCATATTTTTATTGACTGTGATTTTTCTCAATTAGTTTGGTAATTGGTCCCCAAAGGATTGGTTGTCTCTGCTCCCTCTCAAATTTTTGTGGTACCTTTATTCGTTTCCTAGCTGGATCGAATTCCATTCTGGCAAAATCGATTTCCTGTTTCAAATATAAAAATTTCAGTGTGGAAAAATGCGTGGCATACCATTCTAAAATGTGTTCTTTGGAAACTTTGGACAGCTCGAAATGATCCGATATTCAATTGTGTGCCTATGTCTCCCCGGACCGTGGCATTAAAAATAAAATATTTTGTGGGTGAAATCGTTGGTTCTAAGTTTCTCTCTTCATTGCCAGCTGAATTCAACCCGTGGCTAGGAAAGAGATCGTTGGAAAAAGTCATTCAAAATTCAATTTCCTTGAAACCGGTAAGTCTTCCTAATTAGAGAATTCATTGCAGCGAGTTGGGATTTTCAAACTGGTGGGTGAAGTCCTCTTCCGCTTCTATTTTTTTATGGAGCGTCCAAGGGAAATCCTGGGACTGCCGGAGCAGGGGGTCTGATTATCTCTTCTGATAGAAATTCTAAAATTTGCTTCAGTTGGGGGTTAGGAATTATGTCGAACAGTCAGGTGGAAAGTTATAGCCTCCTTAAGGCATGTCAAATAGCAAGCCAGAGCGGGTTTAAGTCAATTCAATTTTTTGGAGATTCAGAATTGGTGATCAAATTGCTAAACTCGGAATGTCTCTTCAATAACTCAACCTTGAATAAAATCCTTCATAGAATTCAAAATTTATTAAGTGAGTTTGAATATGTCGCCTCTTTCCATATTCTAGGGGATTTAAACAAACGTGCAAATTCCTTGGCAAATAAAGCTTACATTATGGCTCATGGTATGATTAGCCTCAACGGAGAATCTAGTTCATTCCACCCTATTCCTTAGATCTCTTTGGAAGTAGTCAGTATGTTATTGTTTGAATCTTCTTCATTCTTTGAAGGATTCGTTGAATAAATTTTGCCTTGTTTGTAAATGGTTGACTTAGCAAATATTTAACTCCAAAAAAATGTCCGCAAAAGAAAATATATGTTATATTTTACAGCAAATATTTGACTCTGCATTTTCAATATAATTGACATCAATGTGCTTAGTATATATAAATTCACAGATGCGATCATATTTATCATACAAGTAGAGAACAATAATTCTTAATTATAATTTTTCTAGTGTGTACCAATTCAGTGCATTCTAAAAATTATATTGCACCGGTGCATGCATATGTTCCTTGTGCACTGATTTTCCGCACAAAAAAATGAAAATATATTTGAATGGTGCATCGTTTGTTAAGTTGCACCGATGCACTTGTATACACTAGTGCATCAATGCTTGGAAAATAAAATAAAATTAAAATTAAAAAAACCCACAATTTATTTCCCATAAAGTGAAAAAGAACAAAATTTTCTTTTTTATAAAGTGTTTTAAAAAGAATAACCTAATCACTATATTATTGTTTTGTTGAAAGTTTGAGGGGAGAGTTTTGAAAGAGAGATTTACCGGGGAGAGGTTTGGATCAACTAGATTATTCTGAAGATCAGAACTTGTAAGGTATGGAGAATCACAAAAATCCTACAAAGCAGAAACTTCAACTAGATGTAAATTATTATTATTGCTCTCGATGCATGATTTATTTATTTTCCTATTAAACTGTAAAATAAATTTAAAAAATAAAACATTTTGTAGTTACTTTCAATGCTCGAACCCTTGCTTTCTTGTTGCTTCATTTCATTTTATGTGGTTGTACAATCTCACATTAGGATATAACTCTCTCTATTATTTCACAATAAGGATTTTTCTTTTTCATGCCTTTAAGATTTAATGGGTTTGTGGTTTTATATAGAAGGCATTGGGAGCAATGGGACGACTTATTGTGTTGGATCCAAAACCTTGTCAGTTGTGTCAGTTTTTCTTTCTTCAAAAAACACTTTCATAATTTTTGGCGTGGTCATTTTCATAAAACGCACCAATGCATTTTGAATAATAGCAAACCGGTCATCATTGGTGCTTTAGATTAAATATATCACACCGAAAAAAGGTGTATGTCATACTATTAATTTGTTTTTTGTTAATGGTGCATTCAACTTTGATGAATTTGTGCATTCATGACGTAGACGCACCTAAGCATTTTAATCATTGAAGTGCACTGAAATGGCAGAATACTTTTAGATATAAAGTTATGTAATTTATTTGTATAATATAATTAATAGATTATATATTTAATTGTCCTAGTTATTTATTGATATAAAATGCATGATAAGATTTCAATGAGAAATAATTATAATCAACATGATGGGAACACATCCAAAAAATGCGAAGAAGGCAAGTTTTTTGTAATTTATGTACTCAATCAATATGTTTGAATTATATGTAAGTTTAACTAATAAGTATTGGTTAATGTGTGTCATGCAAAGTTAAAAAATGAGGAAGCTCAACAAAACTATTTTCAATCTAGGTGCAGAAGAGCATAAAACCTTGATGGAAAAGTTGCAGAGGGATGAATCAAGTGAATCAAAAGTAGTTAATATGAATGTTTGCTTGAATTTTCATTAAATATTGTACTTAAGAATATTCACTAACGTGTTTCAAACAATTTATTTCACATATGTTGAATGTTTCACAGAGATTAACAACAACATAAGGGAATGCCAACATAAGAAAAAACGAATTATGGAAGATGTAAATGATGGTGACTTGATCCTTAGCTCATATGGAGTGGTGTTGTAGGTTAAAGAAAGAGGGGAAAACTTTTTATAAAACTATGAGGGATATAGCGAAAGAACATATATACATAATTTTCACTTAAAGTACATAAATCAATCCAATGATTTGAAGAATCGGGTTATATCTAAACTACAATAGGTGTTTCTAAAGCAACGGTCAATGAAACTTGTCAAACTTGCAAAAGCAAAAATGTGCAACAACAAAAAAGAATCATTCAAAAAGTAATATTATTAAACATGTTTTAAGGAATATGTATCTACTACTACAAAGCATTCATGTATTAATATTAATTATGCTAGATTTACTTTTTCATATCAATATAAAATTAGTCTAATGCCATTTTAAATTTTCAAGGAAATTATGAAAAATCCAATGGATGAAGGAGGTGATATCCAAAAAAATGCCAATAGGAATGTCCCAAAAAGTGTAGAAGGAGAATGTCAAGGAAATGGACATAACTGCATCACATGAGGAGTCATCTCAATAGCAATGTGCTTCAAATGTATGAAATCACTGGATTTTTCTATATTGTATATATAATTAATTAATTTAGCATTAAATATTAATATTTAATTGTTTTGTTGCAAAAAAAAAGGAACCCATTCAGCACATAAGATAGGATGACAAGGAAAAAAAGGGTTGATAGCAAAGTTTGTAAGTAGTTCTGATTTACTTATAACAACTTAAGGTTTCATGTTGGTTGTGATCTTTATATTTTTATTTTTTTTACACCAGCCATCCTTGGATGTCTTCAAATAGGGGTTAACATACAAAGAAGAACCATCCAAAGAATTGATTGACATTGGGTTAAGTATGGGTTGTGAATATATGTTGGCGTATCAAAAATTAATAATGGAATTAGTAAAGTATATTTGTTGTTTTGCTTCTCTCATTTTATAATTAATGGAATAACCATGTTTATTTATATTAAATCTATGGTTTGTTATGGGGCATAAAACTTGCAGGAAACAAAGTATGGAGTGGAGCCAACATAAGAGTTGTTGAGAGAAGACGTGCGATTTGGTTTTGAAATAATGTGTATCATTCAGGACTCAATTCTTTCTATGGTACGTCGCATTTTCAGTTTACATTCATATATAGTATCTATTTTAATATTCATTATTCTTAGCAATGTAGATACACTCATTACACTTTATTTTATGTTTGTGGATGGAAGTTGAAGATAAGGAAAACAATCGAGGCAATCAACAAAACATTTGGCTAAATAACCCAGGTCATGCAAGTGGATTGAGTGTTGACAACAGTTCCAACAAAGAATGATGATCAATATATTTGGATGTTAATGCAAGTTGTTGTATATTTTGAAATAATTGTCCGTGAAAATCAGACATTTTGTATAATGTATTGAATATAGTATCCCAATTGAGAGACATCAGGTTACCAATAAGTGTAACAATTATATACATGTTGACATTTTGATTATTGTGGATCTTTATGTTGTCTCGTTTTGTATGACGAAGGGCCTCTTATTCATATATAATAAAATAAAGTTTCTTATTCTATTGCATTTTTTAATGTCGTCGTGAAATATTACATGTGAAATGTACGTCTTTGATGAAATATATGGATGGTTAAATATTACAATAGATGGAAAAATATACATATATAACAAATTAATACAAACATCATATCTAAATGCAATAATTAAAATTCAAATTATATAAGTCCTATTATAATAAAAAAAAAAAAAATTTCAATTTATGATGAATAATGGAGTTAAACAAAACAAAAATAAAATATAGATATTCCAATTCGATGTCATTGGTCACTATTCACCAAAGAGAAAATGATTACTGGTGCCTTTGATCATTTTTATCACACCAGTGCAATTGAGTAAATGTGGCACTAGTGTGTTTCAACAAACATGCCTCGATGGAACAAACTACTCATTGCATGCCTGGATGTTTTTTTTAATATTATGCCCCAATGCTTATTATAAGTGCATCGATGTGTCATTGTATCGTAATCACACTATTAAATTTTAAAAATGCAACGAAAGTCAACGTCCCAGTCAACTTCATCAGTATGTTTCCTTCCCTTATCACCCCAGTGCTTTATAATAGTTCATAAGCACAAATTCTACATTTAGTATAAAGCAGTAGTGCATATATTTTCTTCTTTTTTAACGAAAACGGTCAAGATTGTATTTATAAAAGGCTGAAAACTTCAGTAAAGTAGTACAAAAATTCCACAGAACAGTTTCAGAGGATTCATAATAGTATATAGCTTAATTACAGTCATCCGGGTGAAAATGAACTTGAGGAAAAACAAATAGTTCCCTATGCTGCTATAAATTCTTACAAAGTGTCCTAAGAGCACCCTACAAAAAAACTTCATAGAAGAACAAAACTAAGAGTGGGTATCATTGTCCATGACCTGAACATCATGAGTGTTTCCTTCTTCTTCTCAATAGTATTCTTATCATCATCTTCTTGAACCTCGACCTCATCATCTTGGGTATCTTCCATAGTCTCCTCAACATCTACATCATGAGTGTCGCGGGTTCCTTCAACTGTATCTCCATTGTCTAAAAGTATGAGTGTCTTGGTTGACTTCTTCATCAGAATTAGTAATTGCACTGGGAGGAGTGAGGTGCTCTACAACCCAGTATGGGGGAGTTGTTTTCACGTAAGGTAACATAACATAACAACATTATATAATAAAAATAAAAAGTAATTCAATTTTTTCATATCAGCTCAAAAAAAATTACATGTTGACCTATAAAATAAAAAATTAAAACTTAAACCTGGATCTACCAAGCATGAAAGGGATCAAATTTATTGAGGTTAAGATTTAAAAAAAATAGACTTAAAAAAATGGATTCCTCTTGGTGATTGATAGATACAGGTTTAAGATGGATCTATGCTAGAGTTTACCACAACACATGTAGGTTGCATAACAAAATCATCAACATTCTTTCCTTTTGGATTCTCATCCAACCTATAGTTCTTACTAGCTATGAGATCCTCATGCTTCACCAAAGTTTTTGAAATTGGTTCCACTTGAGCATCATAGGAACGAAAATTCCCTTCAAACTCGTCAAGGTGAGCATCAAGCCCATAAGTAAAATTGGAAATGTGATGAGAAGTTTGCTCAATTTCATCAACGTGAGTATCTAGAATAGGAATGAGTAATAATTTGTTTAATATCAGCAATAAAACCTTCCATTTGAGATCCTATCCATCTCAATTGGGAACTATATATCGGCCTGGGTGTCTCATATTCTTTCAAAGAGATACTCTAACTTTTTTTAATAGACCATTGTTACAACACAGTCCCAGATCCCCTCCAAGAGAGCAATTATTTTATTAACCGAGTTGAATTGCAAGACAATCCCGACACCCAAGTCATGACCAAGAGACTCTAGGAAATTCAAAATACACTCGCCCCAAAAAACACTATAGAATTGGACACTCAAAATAAACGAACACCCCCTAAAATCAATGACCTTCCAAACAAATTGAACCCCTTAACAATAAAGAGAACCCCATGTATCCCAAACATTCCAAATAAACAAAAGAGAAAAATCCAAACATAAGCATAAAATTACCTGAGTGTGAAACACCACATAGATAGCACTGAAAGGAGCAGAAGACCAATATCCCAATGCACAGAATAAGGCATAAAAATCAACCCAATAATAGACCACCATTATAGAGTTTCCCCTCACACTAGTCTTCCAACCTACAACATTGTTCGAATGACGAGGTTGAAACAATCTATACATAAAGCATTGTAAAACTTCTTATTGAAGATGACCATTAATATCCTATTTGTTTGAACTAAGATTTCATGTGAATGTTGCTTCACCCAAACGCATTGTACTCTCCACATGGACTAGAGCACTAATGAACTATGTTGTTGAATGAAGAATTTAATGCTTGATGAGACTAATTTAGGAATTCGAAATGGACTTAGGATAGCATAAAAAAATTCTAACTGAGCACACAAAATGAGCCATTTTTTCCATGCCCCCTCTAGGGATACTAGAGGATTAATTTTCAAGTTTGTCAGTTGTCGCATTGTGTTCATGTTGAACATGAAAGAATTGAGTATTCGTTTTTTTATGGAGTAAGGCAATAATACGTTTGTGATGAAACCCTACTATTAGATCCATAATTTCTTATTATTGTCTAGTTTGAGAGATGATAGGGAGAGAATCTCCTATCACCGCTAACGATCAAACTCCAAGAGCAACTACTTCTTTTAATCCCAAATATAGAGCATAGTGTTCTACTTGGTTGTTGGTACTTATTCTTAGGCCATAAGCAAAAGTTGAAACTACATTTCCACCAGAGTACAAAATTACCCCCTGTAATACCCCCAATTTTGACTTGGAATGTATTTAATCAAAATTATGTAAACGATGTAAATATGCTAGTATGGATTCCTAGTGTGGAGCTCAAGTCCAAGGCCCAATTAGTGAATGGCTAGTCATGTATGATGTGTATATTTTTATTGGACCATATGATTGGATTATCATGCTAATTCAAAATGTGTGTTAATATTATGTTGGAAAATAATAAAATGGTCCAACATGGTTGTGTAAAGACCACTAGAGGTGATATGATTCCACCAAAGGGGAAGAGGAAAGGGGGACTATGGAAAACTAAATCCTATGTTGCCATGTGTCAACCTCGGAAATCGTCCAAAATTTTGCCATGTGCTTTAAATGAGCCAATTACCTTTCATTGACTATTAACCCAATCATTGAATGCATGTGTGAGTTTGCTGAGGAAAGTTAGTTCATGCAATTATTGAAGCATGGGGGTTGTGACAGTTATGTCAGTTGTCAGCAGTCCTTTTCTTCTATGGTCATAAGCTATGTTAGTTATATTTTAACCATCATCTCATATCCCTTAGAGTCAATACTCAATCTATCATTCTCTCATGCATGTTTCTACACTATATAGAGTTTTACTAATGTTATTCATGATGAATACCAAATTGTGTTTAACTCAAAAATTTGAATTTGAAGACGGAGCAACAAACTTAAAGGGAAATTAGATAGTTATAGTTGAGCATAGAGGTTGTTCAAGCTAGGAACCTTCACCCATTGAGTTCTTCTGCTTTTGGATGCTTGAGAAGCCATGAATTAATGTTGTGGGAGGTTCTCCAATAACATACAACAAGTTGAACTCCCACTGAACACACTAGTAAGCATTGTAAGGGCTGGATTTCCTAAGAGAATTGTGGATTAGTGAAGGGAAATGCCTTCCTTGTGTTGTGTGGGGAAATTGGAAGGAGTGACATGGCTCTAATGGCTTAGTAATATCCATGTAGGGCTCTTGATGAGCTTTTGGCTAAGCTTAGTGTTGGCCTTAGGAAAAGTTAGGCAGAATTAAGCCAGAATTCTGCTCGAGAAGATGAAGAACCCAGTTGCAAGAGAAAAAATAGAAGTTGCGATGGAAGAGGAACTACGACAGAAAAGAGAAGTTGCGACGGAAGAGCAACCACGGCAGAAATATTGGCGATAAGAGAATTTGTGATGAAAGAGCAGCCATAACAGAAAGATTAACGATAAGAGAAGTTGCGGCAGAAGAGAAGCCACAACGGAAAGATTGGCAATAAGAGAAGTCATGACAGAAGAAGAGTAGAGTAGTGAAAAGGACAGCTCAATTGATCATGGGTAAGGATTTAGTTATAATAAAACACACTTTTGGTAATAAAGCATCAATGTATTTTAGACTGATAGCGCCTATTTTCAGTTGTAACTAAATGTACGAGAATAGAAATGATAGCCTATTGGAAAACATAAAAAAATCGGTTGATTAGGACAGGTAGAAGCTTATAAAAGGGAGAACCCAAGCTATGTGCAGAATTGATGTTGGTTATTGTTCGTTTGTTAGAGAAGAGAAGAGGAGAGTCGATTGGCTAGAGGAATGATCCAAACTGTGTGCGGATCGACAAAGGAGTGAAGGAGGGAGAAATTACCTAGTGTAATGTCCCAAATTTTGCATTGGGTCACAATGGCCAAATCACATTTTCCATATTCATGAAAGTTGTCAAAGAGATGCTAAAAGTCAAATAATTGCCAAGGTGGAAAATCACTAGTTTCCTAGGTTGGGGGTGGAAGCTTTGAGATTTGGAATAAGGGGGATAATAAATGATGTTTAGACATTAGAAGAGGTTAAATATTTAATAATGTAGCTTATTAAATAAATACAAGAGAAAATTGAAATGGCTATGGAGAATGGAGACACATGGAGACTATGGGGCCCACTCAAGCTAGAATTCCTATGTTAAATGGCATCCTCCTCTTGTAATTTCGAATCTATGGGAAGCCTAATGTTTTGGGATGGATTATGAGGTTAATATACTTGTCCATATACTTCATAGGTCTAATTTGGGATGAATTGTAACTTACATGGGAGAGGAAGAGCCAAATGGGATTTTCATGGACACTTGCTAGATTCCCCTTACATTTATGACATCTATGACACCAATGATGGAGATTATATGAAATTTATGGCACAAGTCAGATATGAAGGCTGAAATACTTACACGTTAGGACTGAATAGAGAATCTTAGAGGTCGAATTTGGGAGTTGGAGAAGGCCAAGAGGCTCCTACTCAAATTTGGGAGAAGAGGGAAGGTGAAGAGAGATGCCACATGGCATAGCATGAGCATCCACACCAATTCAAATTGGCTTTGTTTTATGGATGGATTTGGAACATTAGAAGACCAATAATGTTTATAAAATACAGGGATCAGCCATGAGAAGAAGCTTTTGCTCATTTGTGAATTGTGAGAGCTAGTGGATAACTAGTTTTCTTGCTTAAGCCAATTTCGAGGGTGAAAGATTCCCATCCTAGTTGGTGTTTGGAAAGGCCACTCATGTATTTCATGGAGATTTAATGGAGTATTATTTTTAGGTGCAAGCTACAAGAATTTCATGGACATCTCAATATCAACTAGTTCTTCCATTCATCTCAAGTTTTCTCACCATATTTCAGCTCTATGGAGTGAGGCACACTTGGTGAGCTATTCATCTCTTTGAGGGAGCTTATCTTGCTCCATTATTTTGTATTTTGATGTAAATTATCTGTTCTTTAAGTTCATAAATATCTCAGGTCTAAAATCCAATATATCTCATGTATTATTGTCCAATATTGAAGAAACAATGCCATTTCCCCAATACCTTGTTGTAAACTCTTGCAATCTTGATGGAATCAAATATATGTGTGCACCATTGATGATTTGTGAATGAATGAACTGTAATTTATATATACTATGGGTTTCGTGTTCAGTAACTTATAATTTGTGTCCATTGGGTCAAATTTCATATCATTTGGAGCAAACTACATCTCGTTTCCCCAAGGGTCCAAAACTAGTTTTTTATATATGATTGAATGAAGTGATAACAGCCATGGGATTTCGATTGGTTATGCATATGAGTCTATGATAATGTATTATGCACATACCCTGCTTCAATTTAATAATTTGAGTGGGTTTCTGCACATTTGGGAAGCCATTTCTACCACTTACCCCGGGGGGATTTGAGCCCAAAATTGCCATGTAAAATCATCCATCTTGTTCAGAATTTAGTACAAACTTGCAAAAGTGTTTGGAGGGCCATAATACATCCATAAAAATTATAATTAAGTTATTATATCATCCATACACCTTCTCTAAATATTTCGGAGCAATTGGGCTGATTTGGAGACCAAGACACCAAAGCTAGTGAAGAGCCAAAATTGTGAAAAAATTGGAAAATTGGGCATTTTAATAAAATTTCCTAAAAGGCGACATTACAGTGGTATCAGAGCATGATATTGGCACCTGGTGTGGTATGATATTTATGAGGACGATAATTAAGGGACCACCATTATATATTGAAACCCAAAAGTGCTTTTATTGAAGGAAAAAAAAGGTAGGAGAAGAAGGCAATTTTTTTGAGGAAACTATGACTATGGATAAAAAGGGAACCTCATATGATGGTAAGAAGATTATAAAAATTATGGAACCTATATTTGAAGACGTGAACAAGAATATTATGAAAGGATTTGAATTTTTGGCTATCCAAAGTTGGGAAAAATATATTGATTTTAAGAAAACCAAGGGGAAAAATGCATCAGCTTGCTTGAAGGAGAAAAAAGAGGAGACCCATGAACCACCTAGTTCTGAAATAGGTGATGTAGAAGAAGTAATACATGAAGAGGATATAAATTCACTCCTAGATGACTCTGAAAAATATGAGGAAACATCACATGAGAAGGAAGAAGAGTACCTTGAAACTATTGAATATCATGCTGAAACAAATTCTACTATGGATATGGACCAAAGGGCATCTACTGATGGATGTTTGAACTATGAAGGAGTACCTAATTTTGGGTGCTCACACCTATATGTTGGTGACATAGAGATAACTTTTGAAAGTATTGTTGCAAGCTAGACTTCCATTAAACATGAAAATGAAGACCTTGTAGCAGTTGAAGAAGAAAAAAGATCAACTTCCCCATCACCACTTGGGCTTCATGAAGTTGGTCCAAGCAAGAAGGAAGAATATGAGGAGGTTCATTTGCAAGAGCCTCATTTTATTGAAGGGTCCCTAAATATGAATGAAAATAATATCCAATAGGCCCTTAGAATACTCCATGACACTCAAGCATTGGTATCAAATTCTTGTTGGAGAGCTACTTCCTTGGAGGAGCCATCATTCCTTGAAGACATGGAGAAGATTCAAAGAGCAATGTGCAACATCAAAGGTAATTTCATGTCTTTGATTTTTTATAGAAAAAATGTCATTGAGCTTAGTGAATGGTTACATTAATCCTACTTGAAGAATAATGAAGTTATTGATAAGCTCACAATTCAAAATGAGAAACTTCTTGAAAAGTTGCAAGACACTTGTTTTTCCTCCGATGTTTCAGATTTTCATAAGGTAGATTTCTTGGAGGATTCTCATGACATGATGGATCATGAGAAACATGAAAAATTGTAGGTTCTTGATGTGCTTGAGGATGATAGTGATGAGATCCAATCACTAGTAATGGTGGAAGAGGAACTTGAGTTGCCTCTTGAAAATGGTTACACAATTTTTGAAGAAGTGCATAATTCCACCACCTTGGAACCAACCCATGAGGAAATTTTGGCATTTTTTAGGGAGGTGCATAATCCTACCCCTATGGATCCTTCACATTATGACAATTTTGCACTTACTGATCATTTGGGTGAGTTGGTTCTTTCTCCTACATCCTACACTTCTAAATTTTGCAGCAGTCATCCTAATGAAGTATCGGTGAAAGGTTTCTTTTTTATGGTGCCACATGAAGAGCATGGACATTCTATTTATCCTTTTGATGATGGAATTATTAGAGCACCACCTTATTTATATTTGCAGCAACATCCTTGTTTACATTATGATTATCCACATCTACATGGGTGCACCTATGATGTTCACTTGAGTCACTTGGAGACTCATGATTTTCCTTGCTCCTTTCCTAGTCTATTTGAAGTTGGAGGAACTTCATCCCACACTTGGGTGAAGAGTTATATGATTGAAGAACATTACTATTGTCAGAAACATCCTCTGATGTTACATGATGATATACATATTCATGAGTGTATTGATGAGACTTATTTGAGCCACTTGAAGTCTTCATGTTTTCCTTGCTCCTTATTTTGTTTAGATTTTGGTGGAGGTTCTCCATTCACTTATTGGATGAAAGAACACATGGATGATTATATTGATGCACATTACATATCATTTGGAGAACATTCTTATTCACATTTGCAACATCATTCCTTGTTACTTTCTGATGATGCATATCTACATGGATGCACCTATGATATGCATTTGAGTCACTTGAAGATTCATGGTTTTTATTGCTCAACACTTGGTTCATTTGATGTTGGAGGAACTTCATCCAACACTCGGGTGAATAGACTTATGATAGGAGAACATTTTTGTTACCAGCCACATACATTGTTATATCTTTATGATTCACTCATTCATGGATGTATGGGTAAGACTTCTTTGAGTCATTTGAAGTCTCCTTGTTTCTGTTGCTCACTATTTGGTTCAAATTTGAGTGGAGATTCTTCATTCACTTCTTGGATGAAAGAATACATGGCTGAATATTTTGATGCATATGACTTCCTTTTGGAGCAGCATTATAGGACATGGGATACTCACCTATGTCATTGGAGTAGATTTGATTGGTCACTTGAAGCATGTATGTACTTGGCAAATGGTATTCTACTCACTAGGAGGTATAAGCACTTTCATGATTTCTTGGTGAGGCACCTCCTTGATGCACATTCTTATTATGTTTTTATATACTTTGATGATATATATTATGCACTCATGATGTTTGGAAGAATGCATACAAGAAAATGGGATCCAGGAAATATCTTTCCAAATGGTATGGGTTGGAGAGCACTCTTAATTGTTGGAGTGCAATGCAAGCAATGGGACCCTGGGATAGTTTTTAGTCCCATTGATTTCAAATTCTTTGGGAAACAAGCAGTATGGGAGATGGATTCCCCACTTAATAAGGTGATGTTAATCAGAGTAGTGCAGCAGCAAGCATGGTGGTTCCTCTCTAAAATCTTCATGGAATCTCAAAGACTCAAGGTGGGCAGCTTAGTGGCAACTTCAAAGAATCATACAGAAAGCAGGTTCTTCAACAACCATGTTTTAAATTGCTTGAAGACAAGCTATATTAGGAAGGGAGGATTTGTAATGTCCCTAATTTTGCATTGGTTCACAATGGCCAAATCACATTTTCCATATTCATGAAAGTTGTCAAAGGGATGCTAAAAGTCAAATAATTGCCAAGGAGGAAAATCACTAGTTTCCTAGGTTGGGGGTGGAAGCTTTGAGATTTGGAATAAGGGGGATACTAAATGATGTTTAGACATTAGAAGAGGATAAATATTTAATAATGTAGATTATTAAATAAATACAAGACAAAATTGAAATGGTTATGGAGAATGGAGACACATGGAGACTATGGGGCCCACTCAAGCTAGAACTCCTATGTTAAATGGCATTCTCCTCTTGTAATTTCAAATCTATGGGAAGCCTAATGTTTTGGGATGGATTATGAGGTTAATATACTTGTCCATATACTTCATAGGTCTAATTTTGGATGAATTATAACTTACATGGGAGAGTAAGAGCCAAATGGGAGTTTTGTGGACACTTGGCTAGATTCCCCTTACATTTATGACATCTATGACACCAATGATGGAGACTCTATGATAGTTATGACACAAGTCAGATATGAAGGCTGACATATTGACATACTGACATGTCAGGATTGAATAGAGAATATTAGAGGTCGAATTTGGGAGTTGGAGAAGGCCAAGAGGCCCCTACTCAAATTTAGGAGAAGAGGGAAGGTGAAGAAAAAGGCCACATGGCATAGCATGAGCAGCCACACCAATTCGACTTGGATTTGGTTTATGGATGGATTTGGAACATTAGAAGACCAATAATGTTTATCAAATACAGGGACCACCCATGAGAAGAAGCTTTTGCTCATTTGTGAATTGTGAGAGCTAGTGGATAGTTTTCTTGCTTAAGCCAATTTCGAGGGTGAAAGATTCCCATCCTAGTTGGTGTTTGGAAAGGCCACTCGGGTCTTTCATGGAGCTTTAATGGAGTCTTATTTGTAGGTTCAATCTACATGAATTTCATGGACATCTCAATATCAACTTGTTCTTCCATTCATCTGAAGTTTTCTCGGCATATTTTAGCTCTATGGAGTGAGGCGCACTTAGTGAGCTATTCATCTCTTTGAGGGAGCTTCTCTTGCTCTAGTATTTTGTATTCTGAAGTAAATGATATTTTATTTAAGTTCAGAAAGCTCTCAGGTCGAAAATTCAAGATATCTCATGTATTATTGTCCAATATTGAAGAAACAGTGCCATTTCCCCAATACCTTGTTGTAAACTCTTGCAATCTTGATGGAATCGAATATATGTGTGCACCATTGATGATTTATGAATGAATGAACTATAATTAATGTCTACTATGGGTTTCATGTTCAGTAACTGAGAATTGTTGGCCATTGGGTTAAATTTCATATCATTTGGAGCAAACTACATCTCGTTTCCCCAAGGGTCCAAAACTAGTTTTTTATATCTGATTGAATGAAGTGATAACATCCATGGGAGTTCGATTGGTTATGCATATGAGTCTCTAATAATGTCTTCTACACATCCCCTTCTTCAATTTAATAATTTGAGTGGGTTTCTGCACATTTGGGAAGCCATTTCTACCACTTACCCCGGGGGGATTTGAGCCCAAAATTGCCATGTAAAATCATCCATCTTGTTCAGAATTTAGTACAAACTTGCAAAAGTGTTTGGAGGGCCATAATACACCCCTAAAAATTATAATTAAGTTATTATACCAGTCATACACCTTCTCTGAATATTTGGGAGCAATTGGGCTGATTTGGAGACCAAGACACTAAAACTAGTCAAGAGCCAAAATTGTGAAAAAAATTGGAAATTGAGCATTTTAATAAAATTTTCTAAAAGGGGACATTACACCTAGACCTAAAACCTGAGAGCATGAGAGGATACAAGTATGTCTGAATTGTAAAGAATGCCTAGAGAAGAGTCTACAAGCTGAGCGCATAGACAAAAGGTGCTACTATATTTCTCATGTTAGATGAAGAGAGCCTTTGTAGTTTTTGCCATATGGATTTCCACGTTAACTGTTGTCTCTATGTGTCATTGATTAATGTGCTTATTTTTGTTGCATGTATGTTGTAAATAAGTAAATTTGAATGTGTCGCTCTACATTTGTTTATGAAGAATCCCTCATATGTGTCTGTCGCACTGCTTATTGAATGAATCTGTAATAAAGTTGTTATGTTGAATATTATGATATGTCTCGATTGATAAGTAGACCGGTATATTGAAGGAACAGACAAGGGATAAGAAGTATAAACCATGGCTTTGGTCGAGCATTGTGATAAGGTACAATGAGAGTATAAATCCCCACCTAAGTGCAAAAACCTGGTTTTGGCAGTTCCCAATTAGGATATCTCGGGTGAGACTGCATCTATGTCGTAGGTGTTGTCGGCTGAGCCCTGCTCTATCAGGACGATATTTGGGTCTTTGTTGACAACCGAGGATCTAAACCTGGGTTGACCGGAGGTAAAATCCAACACATAGTGAGCATAACGGGTTGTGGTTTGAGTGAGAGAAACCTACAGATGTTTCCTTTGCCCTGGTGGCCTCATAGCCCAGCTTCAAGGTGGCCTCTCAGCAGGAAGAGTGTATTTTTGTTAATTCTTTCACAAGTAGACATGTTTAAATTTGTGGAACCATGTGATAATTTTTTTTTTAATTCTCTACGTTTCGGGTAGACTAGTTCATCCCATCATCACGAGATACATTGAAGGTGCTCGCCTTGTTTATTTGGAATGAGTTTTCCACTAATTAATAGATATGAGATAAGAAATTTTCTTAATAATTCAATAGCTCGGTTATATTAAGTTTAATGGTCGGTAAGTTTAATTAATTATTGGTTTAAATGTAATATTTAATTAATACAAGTAAATGTATATTGTCAAGGTTCTAAAGATCTTTTTAATATATTAAGTTTATCATAAATTTTGTTATAACTTTATTTAGAATGTAAAATGTATATGTTTTTAGGGTGTATATTAATTGAGTTGTTTATTATCAGGTTTAGAATTTAACACTTTTCACGGTTTAATATAAATTTTTAGTTAGGAATAATTAACTAATTAATGGTTTAAATGTAATATTTAATGAATGAAGTAAATGTATATTTGTAAATATTTTTTTAATCAATTTTGTTTATTATAAATTTTGTTTAACTTTATGTAAAATGCATAATATATATGTTTGTAGGGTTTATTAATTGAGTTGTTTATTATCAAAGTTTAGAATTTAATATTTTTGGGGAATTTAATATAAAGTTTATTGAGTTTTAGTTTAATTATTTAAGTTTAAGTATTTAACTTTTTGTTAATTATATTTAAATTTTATAATTCATATTTATATTAATTGAAAGCTGTAAATTATTAGCGTTTAGAATTTAATAATTTTAAAATTAGTATTTATCGAGTTTTAGTTAGGATTTGTTTTATTAAAGTGATGATTGGTGTCCATGATTCACTTAATTTTCACTCATCATCTCTATTGATTTTTGTAGGTGCTTCTCGATTTCAATGGCTTCTCTGACACATTTTTTAGTGTAGTGATCAATGTCGACAATAACTTTTGTGTCCTCTATGCACATATGGTGTTTGGAAGTTATAGAGTGCTCAGCTAGTGCAGATTTCTTAGTTCGTTCATGAATATTGTCGGCGCTATGATCTTTTAGTCTTAGTTGGATTGAGCAACCTGTTTCACCTATATAAACCTTATCAAAAGTGCAAGGGATAGAGTAGACTCCTTTGTTTCTCTTGGGGTTGGCTTGATCTTTTGCGTGGTCAAGAAAGCTTCGTAAAGTGTTAATAGGGGAGAAAGCAACCCTAATTTGCTTCTTTCGTAAGATATTAGCAATTTATCAGTAGTTCCTTGTATGTAAGGGAGTTTAATAGTTTTAGTGACTTCATCTTTCTTAACTTTATGTTTTCTTATTTGTGAATTACTTAAATTTTATTTAATTTTCTTAGTATTATAACCATTATTAATGAAAACACTTGTCAAGTGTTCTAGCTCTTGGTCTAGGTGAGCAGGATCAGAAATCCGCTTGGCCCTAGTGGCCAGGTTATTAAGAACACCAATCTTCTGAGCAGGGTGATGATGAGAATCTGCATGGATATATTTGTATGTGTGTGTTTTCTTGCGATACACATGATGTGCTAGTGATCCATCCTCCTTTCTCGTAATAAGAACGTCTAGAAATGGGAGTCTCCTATTTTCCTCAGTTTCCATTGTGAATTTAATATGTTCGGATTGGTTATTCATGTGTACAAGGAAATCGTCAAGGTTATCCTTTCCATGAGGCCAAATGAAATTTGTGTCGTCAACGTACCATCTCCATTGTCTAAGTTTGTAAGAGAAGGAACCAATGGCATTTTCTTTGAAATGTTCCATGAAGATGTTTGCTACAGTCGGGGAAAGGGGGGATCCCATGGCAACGCCGTGAGTTTGCTCATAGATATCACCACAGAAACTGAAATATGTAGAACCTAGGAAGAGTATATGCTCGACAGAGTGCGTACAGGTTGGGTGGATAATCACTATTACACAGTTAGTTGCTCGGATATTATTTTATTAAAGAAGTATTCTTTTGTATCTGATGTGCAATTATTTTATTTCGATGTCTATGGTAATTATGCTTGTAATTGCATGTTGTGTGTGTGTGTGTGTATTGAGTTTATTTTCGCTATGTGTTTTATTTTAATATATGCACATGCATTTTATATGTTATAAATTCTAGTTATGATTATGGGGTGAAATTTAGAGGCCATGATTTAGTTAATGTCCCCTCTGCTAGTCGGATTGGGTGAAGGGAACGTTACACCCCCCCCACACACACATGCCTCCCCAACCAGTGTATATATTGTTATAAAGCACTAGTGTCGTTAAATTTGATTGTGTGCATTGATGCTATATTTATTATCAATCATTGGTGCATATACTACTTTAATTTTTTGTCGAGTACAGGTGCTTGCTTGTATTTAAAGGCATCGGTGTGTTTTGTATTTGTTAGCACCAGTGCGCTTGTATCAATAAATCATACCAATGAAAAAACATCCACTAAAGCCTCTGGTCATCGATTTCTTTTAGCTATAAAAAATTTTCATAAAAACCTTTGCCAAAACATCCAATACCATTGACATATGTTGTAGTAGGGTTTTTTTAACAATTTTGACCAATCTTGTAACACTAAAAACCTCCACTATAGGGCCTTTTCATTATAGAGAAATTGCAATGATTAACAACAAACCACTCTAAAGTTGCCATTATTCTCATCATATCCATTAGCATCTCCTACTAAGAGTTCACCCAAGACATCATCTCACCATAGGATCCCATATTTCAAACTCCTTTAATCTTTGTGAGACTGATCACCACCGTCGTGCAACTTAATTATAGTTTGCCTAACATGTACTTCCACATGTTTATTATATCTTATCATTGTCCTTTTCAACCATGCATTGAGGTAGCTTCTCCATGGTGTCGTTATGCTTTTCCACTTGAGAAACATGTCTTCTCCTCCCTTCCATCCCATTCGGGGAGTTCTAATCATTGTAATAAAGGTTTAGATAGTCGTGAGTTAAGGGGGAGGGGGCTATCTATTGTCATGATTTATCCAAGTCATCATCTCTTATTTTGACACACTCATCGATCAAATCATCAGCCACTTTATCAGTTGATCTATGAATATGAGAGGGGATCGGAGTCGAGAATTGGTTCATAGTTCCACCTAAGCATTCGAATATTTATTCAAGCCACCAGTTAGTTAATTTTTTTTATAGGAGATCCATTTTGGAGCTTCTTTATCATTTGGAGAATAATATGAGAATCACCCTTAGCCAATAATTTAGAAAATACTTATCTAATGGTTATATGAAGTCCATACTCCAAGGCATGTAGCTTCACTGCATTATTACTTTCTATGCTAAGAGAACCAATGTAGATCCATATTATTTCTCCCACATCATTTCGAAACACACCACCAAATTCTCGCAGTCACAGATTTCACCTTGAAGCACCGTTAAAATTTAATTGTTTAAAGCCTTTAAGCTGTGACAACCAATTGTTAAGGGCTGAGATAGTAGGTTTTTTTTGGGTTGCATTGGCATTTTTGCAATTTGAATGAAAACCCCACGCAAGCATAATGATGCAGTCCTTCTCCTAGCATTTCCAATCCTCCTTAGTCTATTAAGTGATTTAGAGAATCTCCATTGTGTCATGTCTAATCTTGCGCAAAATATGTTCATTATACAACATCCAGTCTTTGAAGATTCTTCTATTTCTTTTCTCACATGTTTCCCAAAGCATAAATCCAAGGAATAATTTCCAGGCATAGTTGAGAATGAAATGGAGGGCCCTTCTCCATTCTTCTACCGACAAAGATGACACAATGAAGAGCCCTCAAATATTATTATGATAATTTGGTCCTGGGTTAGGGATTTCAATCTTGCTACTAACCATAGGAAAGTAGAGATATTTAGCCATAGTTGTTGCTTCAATATTCGATCCCAACTTTTTTCCACAATAATCATTAGTATTCTCTCTTGGTAAATAATAGGCTTCTTTTAGAGAGAAATTACCCTGGGCATCATGTCCCCATCAAATCTTATCAAGTCCATTTTTAACTTTGATGCACCTTTATTGCAATCCAAGTCATAACCCTTCCCAATCTACTTTGGCAGGTAGATTTGGCCATTCCTCCTTGGGAATCCAAGATCTCCATCTCAAATTAGGGTTGTTAGAATCCAAGTATTGTCTTACTTTCATTAATTAATTATGTTCATGACGAATGGTTTTGAGTTCTTGAGAGTCTATTCATTCATAGAGCCTAAAGAGTTATTGCCATCAATCATCTCATAAGAGGGTCATTTTTCCAACCATGATTTCCCATAAACAATGTTCTTGAATTAAAGCACAGGTTTTCCAGGAAGTATTCCAAATTAGGGATCCATTCTTATTTCCTTCCATCCTGATCAGATATTGAACTACTACTCCTTGCACATATTAATTCTCTTATATATCTTGCCCCAAGTGTCTTCCCTAAAGACACCTAAAGAGATGTTTGATTCCTTTACCAAGCTATTTGAAGGGAAGAATATCAATCAGAAGATGACTTTGAGAAACTAGTTGAAGAATGTAAAGATATAGAATGCAGAGACCATATAGTCATACTTTACAAGGGTCTCTCAAATCAAAGAACAACTTGAAGCAGTAGAAGAAGAAGAAGAAGAAGATATTGTTATAACCACCTTGAATGGACTCCCAAGATCATGGGATTCATTCATTTGAGGAATGTGTGCTAGAAGGAACTGATTACTTTCAACAGACTCTGGGAAGAGTGCACACAAGAAGAAGCTCGACTTGTAATAAGAGAAGAGAAGATGGGAGCAACTGAAGATCAAGCTCTCATGATTCAAAGAAGATCCCTCAAGTGATGAGGAATATGAAGATATCAATTCTTGAACAACCTCTTATCCATCTTAGCATTTGGATAAGAAATGATGTTGTTATGAATGAAGAAGATGATGAAGCTGAAAGAAGGAGTCTACCCATGAAACAAATAAAGATAAGTGTTCAATTGTCATTTCATGATATTGTTTAGTTATGCATTTGTTTATATTCAGTTGATGTGTTATGCATGATAGAATGCTTGCATTAATGACAGTATACTACTAATATGCATGTGATGGGTAAGTATCTCATGGTGCTATACAACTCTCCATTGCTACTTATCTAGAATGAAACCTCTTTGTTGACATATTGGATTAGTGCACAATCTCAATGATGTCATGGTAGAGATGGAAGGCATCTATAAAGTTTCCATGAGATATGGATGAATGTTGTATTGGCTAAAATAGTTGCATGGTTATATCGTTATGCATAAGAATTTGCCATTATAAATATGAATTATGAAATGTTTCTAACCTTACAACTGGTTCATTTGACTTGTAGGAAAAATCGCATACAATCGCCTACAAGAAAAGAAGGATGAGACTTGTTCCGAAGAACAACTGACGACAGTTCAAGATTCACTTTAATAATCCAAAATAAAGAATGATGACTAGAATGCGATGTCAAAGACCTGAAGGGTAGTTCGTAGTATCTTCCATATGGATCTACAAGATCCATCATGCAGTAGACGACAACATCATAGGATACAAGGCAAGATTCATAGCACGAGGCTTCTCATAGAAAGAAGGCATAGACTACGAAGATACATTTGCATCCACTGGAAGTCGAGACACATGACAGTCAGACTCATGTGTGCAAATTAAAGAAGGACTTGTATGAGCTCAGAAGACACCCATGGGATAACACATACATGAGGATCTTGAAGATCACCTAGAGTGATGGATATCTTAACCTTTGCTACAAGGTTGAAGATGAAAGCCTATAGAGGATGAAAAGCTCACAGATGGTGAGAGAAGAACTTTTGAAAAGGTTCAAGATAGAGGATCTTGGTATCCAGTGACCCTAGATGGATACATAGAATATTAGTAGCAGAGGAAGCTACTTGTCACTTTAGTACATAATGTTTCAATACATAGAGTACGAAAGGTAGAGGGAGAATGATAATCCACTTCATAGTGAGTGACTATAGAATATCATGAGGGAGAATGATAATCCACTTCATAGTGAGTGACTATAGAATATCATGAGGTTCGAAATGGTATGACAGGATGGACACATTACTGATGGCTCTAGGCTTTACTGAGAGTAAAGCAGATTCCAACCTTTACTTCAAGGTTGAAGGTGGAAGACCAGTGATGCTCATGTTATATGTCGATGACCTATTCCTGACATGTAAAGAGGAACTCATTAAAGATGCAAGAATGAGACTTGCTTCCAAGTTCGAAGATGAAAGACTTGGGTATGATGCAATAATTTCTAGGCATGGAGGTGTGGCAGAATGTAGATGGAATCTCCATGGGACAAGGGAAGTATGCAATAGAGATCCCGAAGAGGTTTGGGATGATGGAATGCTAGGCCATGACCACACCTATGGCATTGAACCTGAAGCTATTGAGTGATGCTTCATCAAAGTCGATTGATGCTACGATGTATCGTCAGATGATTGGATCATTAATGTACCTGACGAATACGAGACCAGATATTTTCTTTACTGTGAACACATTGAGCCAGTTCCTGACGGATCCGAGACATGTTCACATGATTGCTGCAAAGCATATTCTAAGGTACCTGAAGGGTACAATTGATTATGGGCTCAAGTATGAGGCGAATTAAAATATTAACCTGGAGGGTTATGTGGATTCAGATTGGGCAAGCAATGCCATTAATAGGAAGAGCACTTCAGGGTGCTGCTTTAGTATGGGATCAGGTGTGATCTCTTGGTTTAGCAGGAAGGAGTCCTGCATGGCGTTGAGTACAGCTGAGGCAAAATATGTTTCCACTTGCTCGGCTACTTGGGAGAGAGGAGCAATGAAGCTCCAGTTTGTGATCCAGATCAAGATCTTTCTAAAGACGGAGTTCTAGCATGGCCGGTGAGACAGGTTATCTGAGCATAAAATCCTAGCGAAGTTCGTAGGTTGCTCAAATGTAAACGGTCCTATAGGTTGTCCTCAGATGTAATCAGTCTTGGCGAAGCTCGCAAGTTATCATTGGATGTAATCAAACCTGATGTGATTCTATGCGATAAATGGCCAACGTGAAGTTTGAGTACTTCAAAAGAGAAGCTTGGTGTTCTCCAGATCGAGGTTCCTTCTTAGGGGAAGTGATGAGTCTGTGTGCATTTCTAACATGGTGAGAGGATTGGTTCCTCCCATGGTCAAATGTAAGTGTTGTGCCTTTCTGACATGGCGAGAGGATTGGTTCCTCCCATGGTCAGATGTAAGCATTGGGCCTTTCTGACATGGTGGCAGGGTGGACCTCCCATGGTGAGATGTAAGTGCTGGGCCTTTTAGACATGGTGGTAGACTGGGCCTCCCATGGTCGGATATATGTGGTGAGACCTACATCCAGCATGAAAAGGGGTTGGCTCTATAGTGGAAATTCTTGCAGAGGCAAGGTACTGCATCCAGCATGAAAAAGGGTTGGCTCTGTAGTGGAAATCCTTGCAGAGGCAAGGTACTACATCCAACGTGAAAAAGGGTTGGCTATGTAGTGGAAATCCTTGCAGAGGCAAGGTACTACATCCAGCATGAAAAAGGCTCAGCTCTGTAGTGGAAATCCTTGTAGAGGAAAGATACTGCACCCAGCATAAAAAAGGGATGGCTCTATAGTGGAAGTCCTTGTAGAGGGAAGGAACTACATCCAACATGAAAAAAAGCTAGCTCTGTTGATGAAGACCTACATTGAGGCTAGGCCCACATCTAGCATGAAAAAGGGTTGGCTCTGTAGAACTTCCTATGACGAGTAGATTTGAGAGATGGCACTATTGCTTGAGATAACACAGAAGTGATATTGATGATGATCCAGTGATGAAGACTTGTGCCGATGAGCTGTGTCAATAGAATACCTTCCTAGTTAAGAGGGAGTGTTGATGTATTTGTAACTTCAGAATGTATTCACTTGTATATATTATATTGTATTTCATTTTACCCCAATATTCCTATCGGGAGAATCATTAATATAATAAAGTCATGTAAAGTCATTTAGGTTAACCCTTCATTGTAAGTCGGGGCAATAGTCCCCATAGTTGAGGGGTACTAGGTTTATTAGACCCTCCTAGAGAAGTCATCCCTGGTGAGTAATTATCAAGTGGAAAACGAGTATAAATAGAGAGTGAAGCTCTCTATTTGACACACACACTCACTCAACTGTAGCGCATGAGTGAGAGAAGAGGAGCTCACACAAGTGAGAGATAGAACAGTCGTCGGAGATCATCTTTGTGTTTTTGGGTTTTACTTTTGTTATTGGTGCTCATTGTATCTCTGAGGAAGTTGCAGGGTTTTCTCCTTTGTGGTTTCCCCGAGGAAAACTCTTTGTGTCTCTTGTCTCTTGTGATTATTGTTGTGCATGTTATTCTCTCATATAAGATCCTATATCATATTAATTAAATGATAAAAATCTAACAACATGTGCATTTTGTTTCCTATATCATGATGATAACATGCTTTTCGAATAATTTTTTTTTGCATAAAATCATTTGTTTGATTTTCCCATTGAGGCCTCTTATATTACAAGTTACAATCTTCATGATTAATTACAGGGAGGGGTGAAGAGAAACTTATATGTCATTGGAATTACTATCTTGAGTCCACAAGTTTTTCTCTCATGTATTTTATCATTTTTTTTTGCTTTGTCACTCCCTTTTCTTCTTATCTCGTGATGGTTTCAACTGTTCCTTAAGATGTTGGTTTTGACCCCAAAAGAAGATGAAACTTGGCTTTTCCTCTTAGCTTTGTTGATGTTGTTTGGTCTTTCTTATGTGAAGAGCATCCTTGAGAAGTTGTAGTTATCTTTAAAGGATGGATTGGGTGTCTTGTCTCTTGCACACATTCGTTGTTCCTTGGAAATGTAGCTCTCCTATATCCATGATGTCTTTATCATCTTAAACATTTAAATCTTCTTCTTCTATATTCATCTGATCCTCGTTATCAATGCATGCTTGATCTAGGGTGTCTCCCATCTTACGCCTCTTTAAATTTTTTGTGTTTTGACCATTTGAGTTAGGACCACTTTGTTTGTAAGCTTGTGTTGGATCAAAGACCACAACTACGCTTTCCTTCTGGGTCACTTCATTTGCGAGGGCTTCAAACCTATTTAGTTGTTTTGATACCCTTCGTGTTTTTGATGAGTTGATTTTTTCCCTTGCCTTCTCTTGTTTGCAACCTTAAATAAGTCTTCTCAATCATGCTTCTGTGTTGACTTTGTTGTAGTGGGCACTTCACTAAGAGAACAATCTTAGGTGATAGTTACTAATCCAAGTTTAATTATTACAAAAACTATAGAAAATTTTAATTACATTTATATGATTAAAGCTTCACATTTAAAGTCTAATTATTCCACTTATTTGTATTTTTAATTATTGATTACTCTTTCATAAAAGTTTATAAAGCTATTTAAAATCATGATTACATTATATTAGCGTGCCATAGTCCAAGTGTAAGTTCTATCCCTTGTCATAGTCCAAGTGTAAGTTCTATCCCTTCAATGCTCAATGAAATTGATTTTTTAAATATCATATTGATTTTTTCTTTTAAGAAAGCCAAAGCTTAACACAAGAAATGAGGTCAAAGATGTCATGAGAAAGGAAAGGAAATTTAGACCATGCCAATCTTATTGGATGAACATTTCATTCCCTCAAAATGGTTTATGGAAAAAACAGGTTAAATTTTTTAAGTCTAGAAAACATTTTTCTGCATTTTTTAGGGGTAATTGCTAATATTAATGTGAATAGACATTGGTATAGACATCCCGTGTGCGGTGTGTATCTTCTTAAAACCCTTATCTTATATGCACGTAGAATTATAAACCCTTTGAGACCATAATATAATACTATACACTACTTTACTCGATGTGATGTATTACAAGCTATTACTTCACTCAAATATCTTTAAATAATGAAACACCAATAATCTATTTTTAAGGTCACGACTAAGCTAGTCACCAATCAGGGGTATGAGACCCACTTGTTTGTGGGACAAGGGACCCCCTCTATGCAGCGATGTAATTGATAAAGTCTGAGAAGATATACATACACTATTCCCCTCTGGATTTGAACCAATGCCCTCTTATGAGGAAACACGTGTTCTTATCCGTTAGGCCCACTTAGGATGTTCTTAACACTATGCACTGTACATTACTTTGCTCCATATGATGTATTACAAGTTGTTACTTTAGTGACGTATCCCTATGTTGGGATTTCATTATACATGAATGCTTCCTTTCTAATTTTGTGCACGTGCTACCAATTGCAAGACAAAGATGGTTGATAAGGCATTACCCACACCAAAAAATTTGTCAATTGAAACATTATCTTTAGTGTACAAGTCTTTAGGTTGATGCGGCAGTGTCCTTTCTCACTCTGGTGCTAATATCATTGGTGGTTTCATTGTTATTCTTTATGCGTAATCTTTGGCTTGTGTTTGTTATTTATGCGATGTTGTAAGTAGTCTTGTTACATGGTATATGCCTATGTTGGGATTTTGTTCCACATTAATACATTATTACTTGCACAAAAAGCTTTTCCAATATAGACATTGCCTTTAAGGTGCGAGTCCTTAGGTTTATGTGATACTCATTTTACTTTGTTACTAACTTCATTGAAGGTTTTGATGCCATCTCTTATATGCCCTCTCTAGATTGTGGTTGGTATTTATGAGATGTATTACAAGATATTACCATAGTCCCATATGCCTATGTTGGGATACCATTCCACATTAATACTTGATTCGCTTTTACTCTACTCTCATACAATACATTAATACTCCTCTATTAAGTTCGTGTGTGTGTTAATATTATTGTTGCGCACATGTTTTGTGAATAAACTCGCATACATAACAATTGTGAGGTGAATATGCTTTATAAGGTATTGATGGTATCAAAAACTTTCTTGATATGTACGTTGATTTTTCAGTGCAAGTCCTTAGTTCATTTCGATACTAAAACTACCGACAATTTCAATGTCATGCCTTGTATGTTGTATGCTACACACTATCTTGTCATGGTGACATATCCTTGCATTGAGATTTTTTTATGTTAATAATATTAATCTCGTTCTTCTCTTACATATCAATATCTAGACCAAGAAAACCAAGGTAGATGCTCTATTCGATTCTGGTTCACATGCTGATCTCATAGCAGCAGATTTAGTAAGTAAACTTCGATTGGAAGTACATGATCATCATAGCCATTATCCATTGGGATGGGTAAATAAGGATACAAAAATTAAAGAAACAAAACAGTACAAGATTAAATTTTCCATAATTGCATATTATATTAATGAAGTGGAGGTAGATGTAGTACCCCTTAATGTTGTGATGTAGTGTTTGGAAGCCCCTACATGTATAAGAGGGATGTGATATTCATGAGGAGAGCAAACCAATACTGCTTGATCAAGGATGGTAAATGTTTCATCATCAATGTGCATATAGGTAAATCAAAGATCTCACTAGTAAGTGCCAACCAAGCGAAAAAAGTTGATCAGTTCAAGTAGAAAGTCTGTGTTGCTTTTCTTAAGACGTAATCAACAACAAGGTGAATAGGCAAAAGTAAACGAATCTCTAAAGGGACGTGCCAAAGAGCAGAAACAATAGTTGGAGAACCTTTTGTATGCATACAAAGAAGTGTTCTAGGATCCTATAGGGATACCACCTAAAAGGGAAGTGGAGCATGAGATACAACTATTGCCATAGTCTCCATTATTGAAGATCGAGTTGTACAGACAGTCTATTCTTGAAGCAAAATAAGTGAAGAAGCAATTGCAACAATTGTTGGAGCAAGGAGTAATCTACCCAAGCACCTCACCTTGTGGGTCACCTATTATTATAGTACCTGAGAAGGATGGGACTTGGAGGGTGCATGTTGACTACAAATCCTGGAATAAGGTTACCCTCAAAAATTGATACCATCTACCCATGATCGATGATTTGCTAGACCAGTTGAGCATACCAAGTACTTCACCATGTTGGATCTCAAATCAAGATACCACTAGGTACGAGTGAAAGAAGAGGGCACCTATAAGACAACCTTCAAGACTAGGCAAGGTCTATATGAATGGTTGGTAATGTATTTTGGTTTGTGTAATCCACCAATTACACTTATGTGTTTGATGAATGGTGTATTGTACCCTTTTATAGATTCACTTGTGATAGTGTACTTAGATGATATATTGGTTTATAGTGCAACCTCGAAAGATCACATCTCACATCTCGAGCATGTGTTGGGGACCTTGAAAAAACATCAACTGTTGGAAAACATTAAGAAATATGAATTTGTTTAGCAGTCTTTGGTGTATTTAGGGTATGTGATTGGTAGAGGCGAACTTAATATTAATTTTGAAAAGATGGAGGCCATCACTAAGTGGCCTAGTCCTACGATTTCAATGAAGTTTTAAGTTTTTTTGGGGCAACACAATACCTTTGGAAGTTCACAACTTCTGTTTCGGTTGTGCCTGCATCTCTTCATTCCATAATAGCCAACAACAAGGGGTTCTAGTGGGGAAGGAATTAATAGAAAGCCTTTGAAGATCTCAGGCAAAAGATTGGTCAAGTGGTATTTCTCACATTGCCTAACTTGCAGAAGCCTTTTGAATTGGAGACATGTGCAAGTGGGTATGTTATGGGAGCAATTTGATGCAAGGAGGGAGGCCAATATGGTATCATTTTGAAAAGTCCCATGGTGGAGTCCTAAACCAAGAACATATGATACGAAACTCTATGCCTTGGTTCAACCTATTAAGAGGTGGAAGCACTATATGATGGGAAAGGAGATCGTCATTCACTTTGATCACTGGTCATTATAGTATTTACAGGCCCATAGTAAGCTACAACAAACATGACACTATAAGTGGATTGGATTTTTCCAACAATTCCATCTAATCATCAAATACAAGAAGGGTAGCACAAGAAAGTTGTTAGACATGCTCTCAAGGCCACCTATAACCAAGATCATAGCTTGTACTCTCATATGTATGGATCCTTTCACACATGATGCATACAAGGAGGAATACACAAAATATGATGACTTCAAGGAGGTATTTCAATAACATCAAGACCAATTCCATGTAGAAGAAGGTGACAACAAGTTTGACTATCATCTCCAGTATGGGTTACTCTACAAGCTACACAAACTCTATGTTCCTAAAGGTGAGAGATTGCAACTCATGAGAGAGGCTCACACCTTTAAAGTTGCAAATCTTTTAGGTTTTGGGAAGACAATCAAGGCAACTTACAAATATATGTTTATTGGCTTAGAATGCAAGAAGATGTAGCTTGGTTTATTAGAGGATGCATACTATGCTATACAAGTAAGTCTAGTAATAGGAAGCAAGTCTTGTACCATCCGTTACCTATTCCTATGAGACCATGAGAGAGAATCTCCGTGGATTTTGTGGGTGGTATTCCAACCACTAGGAAGGGACATCATTATTTATTTGAGGTAGTTTATAAATTGAGCAAGATGTGCATTCTTATGTCATGTAAAAATATCATCAAAGGACTAGAAGCGTCAGACATGTTCTTTGAAAAAGTATGGGTGCACTTTGGGATACCAAAGAGAGTAATCTCAAGTAGAGATACTATATTTTTTAGTACATTTTGAACTACACTTTGGGAGAATGGACACTATGTTGAAGATATTTGCATCATTCCATCCATAGACAGATGGGCATACATAAGTAGTCGACATGGCTATGGTGCAACTTTCGAGGAGTTGCAATCAAAGCATCTGAAGACTTAGGATGAAAATATGATCTACATCCCACACCCTTATAACATAGTAGTCCACGCTTCCATTGGGAAGTCCCTTTTTGAAACTTGTTTTGGGTATCTGCCACCTTCACCTCTAGATGTTGTTTATGGAAAACAAGGGGGAGTGAGGGAAGAAACCATTGGTGAATCATTAAGAGCTAGAAATTTAATTGATAAAATCAAACAAATCGATTTACAATTACATGAGGCACTAAAGAAGCTGCGGGAAAAGCACAAGGTAAGACACAACCAACATAAGGTTGAGAAAACATTCAAAGTGGGAGACAAAGTTTGGTTGCAGTTGAATAAGGAAAGACTACAAGGTCATAGTAAGAAGATCAAGGCGTTACAATATGGTCCTTTTGAAGTGTTAGAGAAGGTGATAGATAATGCCTACAGACTCAATCTACCCCCATATATGCGCATTTACTCAGTAGATAATGTGGAGATTATGAAACTCTATGAATCTTCCATGTTGGACCAGGAACTTGACCATGCTCACCTTCTATAGAGGACTTATCACCAGAGGCTCAGTTAGAGTTGGAAGAAGACACAATTTTGCAGAAGAAGTCCAGAACAACTAGGCGAGGACAGTATGAATTCTTGCAGGTGGGAATGAAGGACAACTTCCATGCAAAGCTGAATGGTACTCCAAGGAGAAGGTAGAGGAAAATTTTCCTCACCTCATTCAATAAAATATTTTGGGACTAAAACCCTGCCAAATTAGAGAGGTGTAATATGAAATGGAACAATATATAATTTTTTATATATCTTGATGCTTATTGGGTGAAGAGATTATATGAATTGGTTTGTAGGGCCCATTTTAGGGGCAACTCTCACTTTGCAGATTTATGGTCTAGAACCTTCCAAATCCTTTTGAGGGTCTAAATGATGTTTTTGGAGTCAAAAGTTCATCACTTAAGTGACACCCCTCGACATAATTCTACACTCTAAGACCTTTTTAATGGTCAAAGAATTGCCTCAAATAAAATATGTATGAGGAAGTTACACCCCTCGACATAATTCTACACTCTAAGACCTTTCTAATGGTCAAAGAATTGCCTCAAACAAAATATGTATGAGGAAGTTACACCTCCTGTAAGTCAACCTATCTAGTTGACCACCACAGTAACGAGTGCATTCCACATAAGCTCTCATTTCTCACACATGCGGAGCTAGTTACGTCTACACTTTCAAGAACATTGTAAAAGGTCCAAAGCCCTAACCCTAACAAGGAGTTGGGGCATGCAAAAACCCTAAAATTAGCCCTTGGTGGCTATGGATCTATGTTAAATACCAAGCCATTAGAAAAGGAAGGGGTTCCCTTCTTTTGATGTTATTGTATTGTTCCATAGTTTAGAAACATCACAAGAGTGGATGTTAGAGCATAACAAATGAAGCAAGATATTGTAGTAGCCATTTTAGTCATAGAGACATAGGTAACTCCATAGAGAGTACCCATTCCTTTGTATTTGCGTTCTATATAAAAGAGCAAGGCATAGTCCTCATTTTTTGTTGGATTTTGCCCCATAACAGGTTTTCCTAGGGTATATCTTGTGTTATTGTGTGGATTGTGTATTTATTTGCTCTAGTTACTTTACTTTCAATTCTAGTTATTTAGCATTCAGTGGAAATAAACTAATAAAAATAACTAAGTTGTAAGATTTGTTGTGATATACTGTTCTAGTGGAATATCCACGACAGTTTACAGATCAAAGTTTTTCATTTTGATAATCGGCTACCAATTTTGGGAAATGATGAGTAATATGCATGTTGGATGGCTTCCATGCGATCCCCGTGGGTTCTGGTATGCATGTTTTGATAAAATGAGATAATTTCCTTTTAATATCCGTGTGTTTAGCTAGAGTGTTACCTAGTCTATCTTGAACATAAGTGATACTGTTGTGGTGGCAATGTTGAATCGTTGATCTATGAAATAATTTTGAGTTCCTTTCCCCTTCTTTCAACCATATTATTTTAGTTTTTTGTCTCCATAAGGTTTCATCCCTTCGACTCCTCAAGTCCAACTGTGTTTGCAAGGTAGACTCTTCTTTGGGAAGAGGCTTTGTTCTTCCTTCATAGACCATTCTCTATTGAGTTTGTTCCATGCTTGCTTCTATCTCCCTTTTGGCTTTGAATATGTTCCCAACAACTTCTTTGTTCCATTATTTTAATTTGGTTTTCGGATTTTTCAATTGATGTTGGAATATGTATATCATAGATCCCCTATTGATAGCGACCTCTTTCCACCAGGTAGCTATGTTATTTTGGAAGTTTGGGTGTTCCAACCAAAAATTTTCAAATATGAATGGTCAATTTTTTTGGCGCTCCTCCAACCCCAGATTTAGATAAACCAACTAATGATCCAATATCGGGCATGGAAGAACATATGTTTTTGTGATGAGGCCTTAGGTCATTATGGTCTCAGAGTGTAGGAATCTATCTAGTCTAGAAGCCACTTGATGTATTCCCTCTCTTCTATTTTTCTATGTGTGGATTCCATTTATCATCTCTATATCCACCATATTTAGAGTTCAAATGGTTTCCTTAAAGGAGTCACTATCTGCTTCTAACCCTTTTATTCCCCATTTTTCTCTATCGAGGAGGTTATAATATTACAATCCCTTTCTATGATCCAATGTTGATTTTCTATGATAGCATATAACCATTGTATAGATTGGAGTAATTTGATATTTTTCTCCATTGTTTGGGGTCTACAAACATTAGTAATAAAACTAGTAGGTGTTGTTCCAATCAAGAGAGTTCTTGATGTGGAGAAGAAGTTATCCACTACAATGCCCTTTGGATCCCATAGAGTTGCAATTCCGCTAGTAATTCCTTTTGCATCCACCGCCATTTCCTTGCAATTTCCAATAGTAACCTGCTATTTTGATTAACATGTCACATGTGCATTTTATTTCCTAGATAACGATGATAATATGTTTTTCAAAGAATTTTGTTTTGCATAAAATCATTTGTTTGTTTTTCCCATTGAGGCTTCTTATATTCCAAGTTACAATCTTCTTGATTAATTATAGGGAGGGGTGAAGAGAAACTTATATATCATTGGAATTACTATCTTGAGTCCACAAGTTCATGTATTTTATCATTTTTTTTGCTCTTTCACTCCCTTTGCTTCTCATCTCATGCCGGTTTTAACTGTTCCTTAAGATGTTGGTTTTGACCCCAAAAGAAGATGAAACTTGGCTTTTCCTCTTAGCTTTGTTGATGTTGTTTGGTCTTGCTTATGTGAAGAACATCCTTGAGAAGTTGTAGTTGTATTTCAAGGATGGGTTGGGTGTCTTGTCACTTGCACACATTCGTTGTTACTTGGAAATGTAGCTCTCCTATATCCATGTCCTCTTTGTCATCTTAATCATTTAAATCTTCTTCTTCCATATTAATCTCATCCTTGTTATCAATGCATGCTTGATCTAGGGTGTCTCCCATCTTACGCCTCTTTAAAGTTGTTGTGTTTTGACCATTTGAGTTAGGGCTACTTTGTTTGTAAGCTTCTGTTGGATCAAAGACCACAACTACGCTTTCCTTCTGGGTCACTTCATATGCCAGGGCTTCAAACTTGTTTAGTTGTTTTGATACCATTTATGTTCTTGATGAGTTGATTTTTTCCCTTGCCTTCTCTTGTTTGCAACCTTAACAAAGTCTTCTTAATCATGCTTCTTTGTTGACTTTGTTGTAGTGGGCACTTCACTGAGAGGACAATATCTAAACAAGTGGTTGTGCTCATGACATTTTAGAATCTAAATGAAACGTGCTCAAAGTCTATGGTTTGGATCCACTCAATATCTTAGTAGCTGAGGTATATGGAATTTGGCAGAGCCTTCGAAACATTCATGTATAAACAAATCCTTCTGTATGATGTATATTTGCATGACTTTGTGACTTTAAGGCCTTTACAAAGGTTCCTAAGGTGTTTCCAACCCCTTATAGGGTTTCATCATCCCAATACTCATGCAGTAATGAATATAATCAAATCCAAACAGGGGCCATTGAGAAATCCTCTTTTACAAGGCTAAATTTCTTAGTATAGGATCAAAGATAAAGACACATAGAGTTGAAAAAATAAGGGCCATTTTCAAAAACCCTCTCTCGATCCCCCAAGTTGGTGAATACGACCATTAAAAATATGTTTGACCTTAGTTTGAGATCGACTTACCTTTTGGTTTCCATTTGGTGTTGATCTACCATATAGGGCTTTTTCAATTGGATTGATTCCCATGAATTTTCCAATCACAGCATGATCCTACATATATTAAATATATTGATTGATCTTATTGGAGGTAATCTCATACCCTAGCATTGTATATACCTTGAGGATGCACTTGCTTTGGTTTCAAACCATCAATTTTATATGTTGATTATCATCCAGGGGCCCAATTACTTCCTGTGAATGATTCAAGTTCCTTGTGCCTCTCTTTCCCGATGTTTCCTCGAAGTTGTTTTCCCTCTCTTTGCTTGATTTCGACTATAAGAGGCTATGATTCTTTTTGGATGAGAGCATGCCTTTTAAGGAGGGAGTTCCACCACCCCCTCCTATCATTGTTGATGTAATTGTAACTTCGGAATGTATTCGCTTGTATTTCTTATGTATTGTACCCCGATGTTTATTCTGGGAAGTGTTTGTAATGTAATCAAGTCATGTCATGCCCCGATGTTTCAATCGAAAGTTTCTATAATGTAAACAAGTCATGTCAAGTCAATGTGGGTAACCCTCCTATTGTTCAAGGGTTAAATTCCCCATAATTCCAGGGCCCTAGGGTTGTTAGACTCACCTAGTGAAGTCGGCCCTAGTGAGTCATTGTCAAGTCGGGAATTAGTATAAATAGAGAGTGAGTCTCTCTATTTATCACACACTCACTCACATTCAGTTGTAGCGCATAGCTAAGGGAGAAGAAGTTGTTGGGGCTAGAAAGAAAGAGGCTACTGTTGTCGGGAGATCATCTTACTGTTTTGGGGTTTTACTTTTGGTGCTGATTCTATCTCTGAGGAAGTTGCGGGGTTTTTTCCATTTATGGTTTCCCCGAGGAAAAATACTGTGTTCATTGTCTCTTGTGTTTGATTGATGTACTTGTTATTCTCTTAGTTAAAGATCCTAATATAATGCTAGCTTAAATGTTAAAATCTAACATGGCATTAGAGCTAACCTGAGAAGAAGACACTATGCAGCTGCGGGAACTAGGGCTTCCTACTTTTTGAATCTCTCTCCAAAGATTTTCAGCAAAAGAAGTTTGGGCTCACTCTCCTCCCTAGGGCTCATCTTTCTGTCGAAATAGAATCTGATTCTGAGCTTTTTCAGTTTTGGACCCGACACTGCTGCCAGAAATTAAGGCTTTCCACAGAAGTGGAATTTTTTAGTGAGCACAGGCCTGGATTGATCTCCTCCTCAAAATCGAAGATTAGATATCAAGACCAAAGCATTGGTTGAACAGAACTCCAGGAAAGTCAAACCCTAATCTGCTCCTGAACCAGCACTGCAGAAATTCATCTCCAAATCCAGATCCGACATCTTGATCTGGTAAGATCTAAATCTTTTGTATTTCCATTTGAGGTTCTCAGTTAAGATGTCTCATCATACCAAGCTTGATGAAAAGCTTGAGGGAGCTGAT